>CAJNDT010001138.1:35787-81643 GCA_905221615.1 Symbiodinium sp. CCMP2592
GCGACTACACAAGTTTCGGCCACAGTCGCCATCAAACGATGCCTGCAGCGCGAAACTAACTACAGGATGCTGCTGGTGGTCTCGGATCTTTGAGAAGAAGCTCTGCAGTTCCTGGCCAGTTCAGATTTTCTCGCGATGCCTGGATGTAGATGAGTTCTCAGAATGCTACACTGCAATCTCGCCAGCAACTCTGCGGGCAGAAAGGATGAATCTGACAGGCCAAGATGACTCCCTGATGCCTGATAACAGCGGCAGAGTGCACGAGAGCCTGTGTGAAGCGGGCTCGCACGGCGAAGAGTGATGTGCCTGGTTCAGGGCTTCTGGCCAATTCGCACCTTCACCTTTGTAAGGTTCTCGAAGGCATCTGCACCACACGATACCAAATCATCGCTGGCGACCTCGGCGGCCACACCGCCCTCCGCGCCAAACGGCTACGTGTCACAACTAAGGCCAAGTCGGCCGTGGGAAAAGGCCTCGCTGGCCTTGCCTGAAGCCAAGTCGCTACGATGAAGGGAAGCACACCACAAGCAGAGGATGTGCGATTAGCACGCACCCATCTCCTTGCAAAGCACCTGCCAGGGAAACTTCTCGGGCACAAAGTGCTGCGCGTTGGCGTCAGCCTGGGTCGGGCTGGGATTGTTGAGCACGTAAGATCTCGACTGGCAACACAAATGGCAACGTGCAATTTTCCCTGCAACCCGCTTCCCGAGAGAAGCACTTCCTCGCAAAGCAGCGGGGTCTCTATACTCTATGCTAGAGCCCGCGGCTTCCGGCAAGGCCGGACGGCCACACACATTTGCGAATCTGCGCTGCCTCTCTGATTCGAATCGACATCGGCATCTCTATGCACAGAGAAATCCTCGCACGGCTGAGCACCTTCACGCCCTTTTGGAGCCTTCACTCTCTGAAGCGAAAAGTGAAATGCGCAGCGGCGGCGCTTGCAGGTCTGGCTTGGACCGTCCACTTCGGGGGCCCTAGGCCTAGCGAGGGAAACGAGGCAGCGGCTTTCTTCCGAATCGAGAAAGGCGCACGCCAGTTGCTGTGATGTGTATCTGTATCTGTGTATCCGTGTATTCTGCCTTGTCCTGCATGGCTGCACATCAGATTCAGAACACTGCCTGCAAAGCTTAAAAGAAAATATGTGATTTCGATCAGTGACTTTGTCGAAGCTGTTTCTGACTCCATGCCCTTGCCGTGCCAGTGTGGCCTGCAAGGCAGCGAGGAGCTTCCTGATGTGATGAGAGCAACTCACACATCTCACAATCAAAGAGAAGAGTAGAAGAGTTGCGATACTTCGACCTCAACGGTCAGAAGTACGAATTTGAAACTGGAAAAATGAAACGTCCCAGGGCTTGGAGCATTCACTTTGGAGAGCTGCGCTGGGCTGTTTTAAGCTGTATGCGGACAGGAAAGCCTAGGCCTAGGCCTAGGCTATACAACGGCTACAGTCACGAGTGACTCTGGCTTTGTGGTTTCCAGCTTTGCAGCTTACGATGCTCGCCCAGCGGCGCGGCTGTGCGGTTGTGCCTTTGGTGCCCACGGGCAGAAGACAGCAGCGGCCTTGCGCTGACTCCCTGATGCGTCGACCTCTGACGCCAGGGCAAAAGGGCGCCTACTACAGGGCCCCTCCTAAAGACTGAAGGGGCCGCTCTTCGGGGCCGCCCTTCGGGGCAACTTCTCGCTGGTAAAATGGAAAAGACACCGGAAGATCTAGGCCCATGCGGCCCATGCCCTAACGGCCGCCCTAAGGTGAGCGAATCGAAAGGCATCGGAAGAAACTCCGAAGGTCACACTTTCATCCGAAGGCCAGCGGCCCCTCCAGTGTCCAGTCCAGGTGCCGCTCATACTCGTCGATGGCCTTCGGATGCGGAAGAGCTCTCCTCTCTCCTCTTTGGCCCTTTGCGGGGTTGGCACCTGCGGCCAGTAGTAGTTCTTCTGCAGGCCTGCAAGATGCGGCGGGAACGCCATACGCCATGCAATGCCAGTATGTCAATGTGAAAGGATGCAGCAAGCCCCCCAAGCTCCCCCCCCCCGACGGAGTCTTGGTAAAATGTCACAGAGGAGACGAAAGAGAGAGCCCTCCGTGAAGCGCCTCTTGGCAAAGAGAAAGAGGCTCCTTCTCTGGGGCTCTGGCCGTTCTGCTGGATCTGCCTGAACAGGTCCTGCTTCTTGTGATACACCTCCAGCGCCTCCCGCCGTGGAGCCACGAGCCGCGAGCCGACAGAAGACACAGAGAGAACAGAGTTTAAACGACCCAAGCAGAGATGACGAACAGCAGCGGCGCAGCGGTTCCGCTCTGCCGCGGGGGCTCGGGGCCTGGTAGAGTTTCTCCTTGAAGTTGTTCTCCTCGAAGCCCGAGAAGAGGAACCTCAGCGGAGCGCAGAGCGGAGCGCGGCGCGATCCGCAGCGGAGCGGTGCAGTGCTGGCTCGCGCTTCTCTTATAACGTTTGCCACCAAGGAGCCCTGTGGCGGTGCTCCTATCCCTCTCCTCGTCCCAGAGGCCCAGCACCGAATCCTTCAAGCCTTCCGACAGACAACAAAGCGCATGCGCTGCTGCACTGGGCGCGCTCAGCTGCTCTAGAAGCGTCCCTTGGAGAGAGGGCACCACCAAATTGGCGGAAAGCAGCAGGGGTCACAGCGAACACTCTTGGAGCCTCTTTGGAGCCTCTTCTGTCGCTTTGTTGGGCATTCGGGTTCGCCGTTTGCCAAAGCTCAAAGCTCTCTCCTTCTCCCAGTCTGGGGCCGAGTCTCTTAAGCTCATGCTGCTCTCATTGACTCTTACTGACTCATACTCTGACTCACTCTCACAGCGCGATGCGCGCTGCTTCGAGGCACAACTGGAGGACAAAGCAGTTAGCCAAAGTGGACTGAAGCTGTTCATCCGTTGCCTCCGTCTCTCTCCTTACTTCAAAAACCGTGCGGTGCAGGCCGCCCAGGCCCACAGGCCGCCAGGCCTCCTGTCTCGTGGACCACAGGCACGGTGCCGTAGGCCTGTGCATACCTCAGGTTGCGCAGCGACCCTTTGCCCGGATGCCTCGTGCAAGCGCTTTTGCTGCATCCTGGTGACATCTGTGGAAGGCCACAGGGCTCGTACTGGCTTGGCATCAGCAGGAAGTCGCAGCCCGCCATCATGCGATGCTCCACTTTGGGGTCGAAGCCCACGTAGCCGCAGACGCGGCCTCGGTTGGTGTTCTCGGCGTTGGAGAGCTGCGAGGCGTAGAGGTCGTCGCCCTTGCCCATCAAGATCACCTACTGCTAGCACCGGGAGAGAGCAAGAGCAAAGAGCAAAGAGCAGAGAGAGAGGAAGAAAACATGTACCTTCGGCTGCCGGCCTGGACCCGGCCCAGGACGCCAGAGTTCTCGTAGGTGAGGAGCCAAGGGATCACTTGCGTGATCAGGTGCACGCCCTTCTGAAAGCACAAACGACCACAGAAGCCCAGCAAAGCAGCTCCGGGGTCTTCGTGGAGACCCAAGGAACGCTGCAAATCGCTCTTGCAATGTGCCTTGCCTTCCAAGAAGTCCGACAAGCCATAGTTTCTGGGAATATGTGGGTCCGTCCTGGGATCCCACTCGTCTGCGATGCCGTTCAAAATCCCGGCCATGCGGAGCTGCCGTCCCTTCTCCGTGAGAATCTCGTGCAAGCCCTGGCCGCCCTCCGGGCTCTGGACTTCGACGGCGTAGTTCGGACTCACCGTCAGCACTCGGTCGGATGCCAAGATGGCGGCTGACATAAGGTTCATGCAGTCCACACCCAAATTCAGATCCTGCCGCATCTCAGGCCGCTACAACCCCTCCCCTCAACCTAACCCGCTCTTCCCCTCCCTCTCCTCGCCCTGCAACAGGTCGATGGCCTCCGGTGGAAGCCCCAAATAGCTGTCGAGGGGGAATTTGCTGAGCCGGTACTTGCCCTCAGCAAATGACAAAAGAAATTGCAATGGACTTAGGAAGTGACTGAAGGCAAAAGAAGAAGTCCTCTTACGAGCATCCGTACAACCAGAGCTCAGTTTCAAGAACGGAGTTTAGAAAGGCGCAGAGGCGTGCCTGGTAGCCGATGTTGTGAATGACGAAGACGCAGCGGGAGTTGAGATAGGTGCGGTTTCGGCGATACTTGTAGAGGTGGTAGACGGGCAGCAGTCCCGTCTGCCAGTCGTTCGCAATGAAAAGCACATCCTGACCATAGGTTGAGCCCCTGAGATTGAGCACTAAGGGTGCTTCCATGGCAGCGACGGTGAGTAAGGCATAGCGGAACAAGTTGTCCACGTACTCCTTCCCGTCCCGGTCGCAGTAGAGACCACCTCGATGGTAGCTCTCGTGCTCCACGAAGATGTAGTCCGTCCCTTTTCCCTCTCCCAGGTCCTGGTAGAGATGGAAGTACCGGACCTGCTGTGAGACCGCTTGGGCGAGAGGGCGAGAGAGAGAGAGGATGAGAGAGGGGAGGAGTTACCGGGTCCGGCCGCGGGTTCTCGGCTCTCGGCTCTGGAGCGCCAGAAGCAGTAACGCAATGCCCGCCTCGTGCTCGCGGCCGTCGAGCCAGATCTTAGCGTAGCCGACGTAGACGGCGTCCTTGTAGTCGCCGTAGCGGGGCGAGACGACCATGGTCCGATGGCCCCGCATGGCAAACTCGTAGCCGTAACTGCCCGCCACCATGGCCAAGCCCCCGGTCTTGGACCAGGGGTTCACTTCCGAACTCACGACCACCACGGGCGTGTCCAAGTGCTGCGACGTGTACTTGGGCCGCTTGTCCAGCTGCTCCGACTGTAAATGCGAGCGCAAGTCCGCCTTCTCCAGAGGGTCCTCCCATGCACTGCGACTGCGTGCTCAAACGACCAGAAACAGAAGGAGAGAGCGAGGGCGCCTGCAGCAGGGCGTCCAGGGCGCTCAAGGAGAAGACCCGCTCCATCTGCTCGGAGCCACCGCCGCTCTCGGAGGAGCTCTCCGAAACAGCCTCAGGGACGCCGCCAAAGAGGGAAGGCAGGAAGGGCACAAGACGCGGCACTCGCCACACACTTTCGGCGCACCTTGGTCTTTGGAGTCTGCGTGCCGGAGCTTTCGTAGCCCTCCGTATGAGGAGACGGAGGGCACGGACCGCAGGGCCCGAGCGAGAGCGCCTCCTTCTTCACGTCCTCACAGCACCAGAGCATGCGAGCGGAAGTGCGGTGTTGGGTTGAGGAAAGAGAATCTTCCCTTGACCCCTGAGTCCCCCTTCCCGCTCCTGGCTGATGGCCTCAGCGCAAGAAAAGCCAAGAGCCCCAGGGTGAACGGCCAGCGGTGCAAACGGAACGGTCTAAGGAGCACACGAAAGTGTGGACGGGCAGTGGCTCCTCATGGCCATGCACATGCAATCAGTGCAATCACACGCAAACAGTGCTCTCCGCCAGGACTGTCCTCCGTAAAGAGCGCTCGGCGCTCCTCCGCCACGTTGGACAGCTCCTGAATCTGCAGCTGTCAGCTGCTGTCCAGCGTGGCTTTGCCGGGTGTGGGCTGGCTGCGAAGTGAAACCGGATGGGATCGCGCTCGTCGGCGCGAAAAGAAGCGCGGCTGCGCGGCTCGAGCACTGCAACATATTGGAGAAAAATGTTTAATGGCGTCGTACACATTTGACTACTACATCGTGTGGTGACAGATCTTCTGCGTGCGTAGTTGTATTCACGTTGAATTTCAGTCTAGCTTTAGCGCATGCCAGGATCACAAACATCTTGAATCGCCTGGCATGCAGCATGTTTTTTTGGGGTGACAGTGTACACATGTTTCCTCTCGAATCCAAACTTATTTCGACTGAGGTTCGCGCATTCGTTTAAGTGATGTTGTGTGGTGCTCCCCAGGACGGGAAGGTTGGTGGGAGTGAGGGAAAACTAATTTTCTCCCAAAATGGGGCAGTATCTTCCCAGACTGCAGTCAAGAGTCAATCTTCGGCGCGAGCGGCGCCGATCTCTCCTCCGGCCAAGGCAAAAAGCCAAAAGCAAAAGCCCTCGCCGCCCTCTCCCGTCTGCTCGGTGCTGTGCAGATCTGCGCGGCGCCGAGCACACGAGAACCCCGGCAGAAAGAGCCGACGAGACTCCACGACGAGAGACGACACGAGAGACGAGAGACGAGAGTGGCAGAGAGGCAGAGAGGCTGGAGGCTTTCCCGCCGCCCGTCGGCGGGCCCGAGCTCCTCTTCCTTCCCGCTCTCCTCACAGCAGAGCGGCAGAGCAAAGCAGAGCAAAGCAGAGCAGAGAGCAGAGCAGCTGTTGTCAGCCTCGCCTCGGCGGGCGCCAGCAGCGACTGGGAGCCCTGCACAAGCGCCACGGCGGTTTCGGTTTTCGCCGCTCCGCCCCACTCGCGCGCGCGCGCGCCTTCTTCAAGAGCAGGGGCCCGCGGCCCTGACATGCGCGCTCAAGTCACGATCCGTCTCGATCCGATCCGATCTTTGCAGAGTTCTGCAGCCGGCTGCACGCCTGCAGAATCTCCCTCTCCCGCTTGGGGCTTTCCTTTTCCTCAAAAGGCTGTTCAGCCGCTCAGAACAAGGCGCTTGCAGCCCACTCTGTCAACCTGTCAGCTCCTGAGAGCCTGGCGACGACCTGCGCCGGCAAGGAGGGTCTAGGGGATCCCTGCAAAAAAGGCTGCAAAGGCGCGCTGCGAGAGCTGCAAGAACTGGAACTGCGCTTGCTGCAGCCTTTCTCCCATCCGCTGCGGCCGTAGCCGTCGTGGCCGTCGTGGCCGTGGCTTCCTGGCGTGGGCTCTTTCCAGGAAAAGCCCTCCCTCCCTCCTTGTCTCCCTCCTTCTCTCTCTCCTCACCTTCCCTTTCCCGAGCTGCCATCTTCTCATACTTCCTCCTCTTCCCTGTTCCCTTTCTTGTTAGGCTGTGCCTTCTTGTCCTCGCGGGCCAACTTCGCATGCTTGGCCTGAAACTTCGACACCAGAACCTCGGGCACGTCGGGCACAGTGGCCGTTAAACAGCTCCCTCCGATCTCTCGGACGGCATTGCGGGGAATTTAAGAGACGTGGACCCGGGAACCCCGACTCGCCGCCTCTGCTGAGCTCTGCTGAGCTGCAAGTCACTGCAAGTCTGCAGTTCTCTCTTCCGTCGGCTCTGCATAGCATCTCAGAGCCTCGTCTCGAAGTCCGGCGCCATGGCCCGTAAGAGTCTGGCAGCCCTCTGCTTGCCGCAGAGCGGAGCTTGAGCTTTGAGCTCCCCCAACCCCCCCCAACCCCCCCCTCCCGCAACTCTCTCCTCTCCTCTCCTCTCCTCTCCTCTCTTCTTTCTCTCTCCTTTTCGCTCCCCTCCGGGCGGCCGCCCCGCGCCGCCCCCCCGAACCGCCGCGGGCCGGGCCGCTGGGCCCCGGGCCGTCCTAGCTTTCGGCTTCGGCGCCGCCGAACCCGCACCCGCCGCCGCACCCGCCACACCCACCTGACAGCAGTTGCAGCACAGATTCTCTCAAAGTTGATGCGCCATATCCCAACCGGGCCTCCGTCCGCAATGCTGACGCCTCCCTGACCTCCTGCAATTGAGCAGCTCAAGTTGGAACCATCTCTGCAACCACTCTGAATCCCTTGACTCCGTGTCGTCTCTCTGGCGTGTAGAGGTTTGGGACAGAGAGTGGCCAGACCCCGGCACATGCACCAAGTCCTTGCAGGCTGGTGGCTTGCCCCGGCCAACCTCCGAGAAGACAAATGAGTTCAGACGTGTAGGCGCGATTTAGCACCCCAGCCAAGCAAGACTGACCCGGATGTGATTAACCCGCCGAACCTCCATAGAAACGGACGCCACTGAGGCCTGCAAGAGCGAAAGATGCTGGGCGCTGCACAAGTGCGTCTCACAAGCCTCACGTGAAGGCTCCTCAACCTGGCATGCCGACGCTTGCTTGCCCGGCTTGGCAGGAGGAAGCGACCAGTGCGTGAGCCTCTGTCCGCGTGTCTGAGGCCATCGACACTGCCGATGCCTCTGTGGGCAGTGCCTTGGATTCCTGCATTGCTGCTCAAGTCGTTGGGAAGTCCGTTTCGTCTCCAAGTGAGGTCACCATGTGAGTAGCTCGACTTTGCGTATGGACAGTCGGAGATTTGGGGTAGCGGGGTTGCAGGTCGAGTAGCTGGATGACAGCACGGCAAAAGCGAAAACGTTTGGTACTCACCTTTGGGGGTTCGGGTCTCGGGTTGGTGCAGCACTCGTACGGGCGACACGATCTGACGCCCCTTGACTCTGGAGTGTACAAGTTCGGGTTTATGATTTACGCAGGATTAATGCTCTCGGTTTGGGGTGTAGGGATGGAGAATGGCCAGACCCCGGCACATGCACCAAGTCCTTGCAGGCTGGTGGCTTGCCCCGGCCAACCTCCGAGAAGACAAATGAGTTCAGACGTGTAGGCGCGATTTAGCACCCCAGCCAAGCAAGACTGACCCGGATGTGATTAACCCGCCGAACCTCCATAGAAACGGACGCCACTGAGGCCTGCAAGAGCGAAAGATGCTGGGCGCTGCACAAGTGCGTCTCACAAGCCTCACGTGAAGGCTCCTCAACCTGGCATGCCGACGCTTGCTTGCCCTGCTTGGCAGGAGGAAGCGACCAGTGCGTGAGCCTCTGTCCGCGTGTCTGAGGCCATCGACATTGCCGATGCTGCCGAGACTGCCGATGCCTCCCTGGGGAGTGCATTGGATTCCTGCATTGCTGGAAACCGAGCGATAAGTAGGCGTGGGGGGGTTGTTGTTGTTGAGGGGGGGGTTGAAACACTGAATGTTACACATCCAGGTGCCTGTCTGGTTCACGTATCACTTGCATGTATCCATGCCTGTTGCTCAAGGTTCTAGTGCAGCAGAGATCTACAGATGTGCGCCTGTGGTAAAAAGAGACTCCTGAGTGCTTGTGTTCCTGTACGCATAGCGAAAGGATGCACGCCCACGTTACATTTCAACGTGGTAGCGGAGCTCCTGGGGAAACGGGAAGCTTCACACCGGTGGAGGTACCCGTTGGTACGCTCCATACACGTGGAGGCAACCGGAATACCCGGTGTGCTTCACACGGGTGAAGGTGACCGGAGTCTTTCCGGCACACGACACACAGGTGAAGACATCCGGAAGAGTAGTTTCCCGGGGCTCGATCCGAGGACAGCTCAATGGCTAGCCACTCTGCGACTATCTTTGAGCATGGCGAAGGAGATGAAGATTATTTCTTTCATGGAAGTAAATCTTATGCGACGAATCATCGTCATTGACCACAAAAGTACCGCCATCATATGATGGACGAAGCAATTGGTTCGCCTATGAAGATGCGATCGATGACTGGTGTGATATCACTGAGCTTGATGCTGACAAGCGTGGACCAGCTTTGAGAAATCGGCTAGAAGGTGAAGCAGCAATCCACAAAAGGCTTCTCGACAGGGGCCGCCTGAAGGATGCAGCCAACGGAGTGAAATACTTCACGAGCTTCCTGCGGCCGCTCTTCGTGAAGGGAGCAGCCAACGTTTTTCTCGACCGCTTCCAGCAGTTCATGAACTTGCACCGTGGGAATGGAGATATGCTTCGTTGGATTACCAGGTTTCAACTCTCTGATCAGAGAGTGCAAGAAGCCTGGAGCGACACCTATCTGCCGATCGTCGACCCGAACAACGCCGAGGTCAGAGCTTACATAGCAGGACTTCCCGCAGAAGAACCAGAAGGTCTTACGCCAGAGCAGGCGATGGAACGAGCCAATGAACGGCTCAGAGACCAGCATGC
The DNA here is from genome assembly GCA_905221615.1 of Symbiodinium sp. CCMP2592. Taxonomy (NCBI): domain Eukaryota; class Dinophyceae; order Suessiales; family Symbiodiniaceae; genus Symbiodinium; species Symbiodinium sp. CCMP2592. The sequence continues at coordinate 45,477 of CAJNDT010001138.1, forward strand.
TCGGACCATTCCGATCACAGCCAATCTCGTTGCTTTGATCTTTGTCTCAGGAAAGCTTCTGGCAGGCACTTGGGACGGTCAAGGCTTCAAACTGGGCCCTCGGCCCAAGGACAGCTTCTGGCAGGCACTTGGGACGGACCAGGGTTTCAAACTCCGCACACAAGAGTTGGGACGGATGCGGCCTTCAAACTCAAGCCAGAGAAAGCTTCTGGCAGGCACTTGGGACGGATCCGGGCTTCAAACTCAGCCCAACAGCTTCTGGCAGGCACTTGGGACGGATCCGGGCTTCAATCGGCGCAAAAAAAGCTTCTGACAGGCATTTGGGACGGTTGGGCTTGAAACTCGGCCCAAAGAAAGCTTCTGGAACGGCTCAGAGCTTCAAACTCTGCCCAAAAAAGCACCTGGTCCGGCCTTCAAGCTCGGCCCACCAACGAAAGTTTCTGGCAGGCACTTGGGACGGATCCGGACTTCAAACTCAGCCCAAGGCAAGCTTCTGGCAGCAGTTGGGACGGATCCGAGCTTCAAGCTCGGCCGAGCAGGACTAGGGAGACTTGACCAGAATCTGGGACACCCAGACACAAGCACTATGGTCAAGTTTTTGACAGAGCGCAAGGATTATTCAGGGGGCCAAAGATTTTTCCTTTAGTACGTGTCTGGAGTCGGTGTCTGGTCCAACCTGCAACGATTCACCTTGATGCCGATTTCGGGGATGTACTGGGCATGGATGTAGCCTACTGGAGTGGACAGATTGGTCACAAATACATGTTCACACACATTCTCGAGGAGGCAACGTTGTTTCAGCAAGCTGCGGCCACAGGTAGGACCATGGAAGATCAGTACGAGGCTCTCACCGACAGCTGGAATAAATGGGCTGGACCATGTCAGCTCCTCTACATAGATTCTGCAGGTGAGTATGTAGGAGAGTTGTGGCGAGAGAGGTTGCAACGCGACGGCATTTGTGCAAAAGTAGCTGCTGGTGGCAGCCATTGGCAGGTTGGTAGAGTGGAGGCTCACGGAAAATTCTGAAGGCGATGTCATCCCGTGTGGATGCCGAGACGCCAATCACAGATGATGCTGAGTTTAGGCAGTGTCTTCGAGCCGCAACCCATGCAAAGAATTTTTGTAGTCGAGTGCGGGGTTTCACACCAGAGCAAACACTTCCCGGACTTTCCGCCAGCCTTGTCTCAGATGAGCTGACGGCGAGCCATGCGCAGGCCACCAGCTCACTTCCCGAGGGTCTCGCTTTTCGACAGAGCCTTCAGCGTCGGGAACAGGCTAGGGCCGCTTTTGTACGGATAGATAATGATAGGGTTCTGTTGCGAAAATCACAGGCCACCCTTCCGACTTTCACTGCTGGTAGTTGGGTTCTCTACTGGCGACAGCGAGAGGAGGCAGTCGCTCCCGGGGCGAACATGGCACATGGCATGGCCCCACACAAGTAATCGTAGGTGACGAACGCGGCGTTTGGCTATCACACTGCGGCCAGCTGACTCCAGCCTCGCCCAAGCACTTAAGGTCGGCGTCGCTTCGCGAGTGGGAAGTTTTGCAGCAGCATAGCCAGGGTTCCCTCCACAACTCCCCCGATAGGCTATACCTAGTAGTTGTGTAGTATCTATACTTCGTGAGGGCGATTTGCCCACCAGAGAAGATGCGGGTCACCGCGGCCTGTCACCAGATGAGGGTGCAGGGGTAGGTGAGGTCAATGTAGGTGGACGGTTCGAGATTCCTGAAGATAGTGGTGAAGGCCCGCCTTCCAAAAAAGGACCTGAACAGCTTGAAACGGAAGTCTCACCTGCCGTTTCGATGGAACAAGAACATGAAGAGCCGATGGAGATAGATCCTGTAGAGGTTCCTGCACCAGAGGAGGAGAACGAAGATGACCTTCTTTTCGGGGAATTTGAATGTTTCTTGATCCATCCAAGTTTGGAGCAAGTGTGGGAGATTGGGCTTCATGAAACAGACGTAGACTACAAGGACCTCCCATCACCCAAGCAGGCCCTACACTACGTAATGTTAGCCAGCACCGAAAGGAAGAAGTGCACAAAGGTTAGGCTTAGGGATCTCAATCAACATGAGCGCCAACTGTTCAAAGAAGCCCAAAACAAAGAAATCAAAGCTGGGCTTGATCATCGGACGGTGCGTCGGGTTGCAGCTGGACCCTCACCTGGAAGGCTCCTGAGAAGGAAGGTGGACCGTAGAGGGCGAAGGCTAGGTTGGTGGTTTTAGGTTTCGAGGACCCAGGGTTGACTGATATACCTAATGACGCACCAACACGAGGGAAAGATGGTCGCCAGTTGATCTTGCAACAATAACAAGTGGCTTCTCGACAGTGGAAACTCATCAATTTCGATATCTCCACAGCTTTCTTGCAGGGCAAAGGGGACGGAAGGAAGTTGGGCACCAAACCTCCCGAAGAACTCCGAGAGGCTTCAGGCATGGGTCCCACTGATCAGTGCCGCCTTGAAGGCGCAGCGTACGGAAGGATTGATGCTCCGATCTTGTGGTTCCGGACCCTCCAGCAAACGTTGGAGTAGCTGGGATTCATCCAGAGCCCTTTTGATCCTTGCACGTTCAGCCTCGTCACTAAAGGACCTGGTGGGGAACCTAGGGTACACGGTGTTCTGGGGATCCACGTTGACGATGGCATAGGCGGGGGTGATGCGTACTTCAGCAAAGTCATTCAGCAGTTGCGGGGTATTTATAGCTTTGAGTCTTACGACGAAGCTGAGCTCGTGTTCACAGGGATTCGTTTTCGACAGTGGGACGACGGAAGTATTGAGATGGATCAAACAGCTTACCTAGAAAAGATCGTGCCCATGCATGTTCCTAGGGACCGCAGGCATCGACCTGAGGATCCTCTCACTGCTTCAGAAGTCCATGAGTTGCGTCGCCTGAACGGAAGCCTGCAGTATGCAGCGGTACACACCAGACCGGATATAGCGGCTAAAGTCACTAAGGGTAGGGTGAAACATTTGTTGGAGGCCAGTAAAGTGCTTCATGAGGCAAAGTCACACGCTGTGTCACTGATGGTGGTACCGATTCCTGAGAAGCACGTTACCTTCTGCACATTTTGAGATGCTTCATTTGCTTCGTCGAAGGATAACGATTCGTATCAGGTCACTTTGGTCATCGCCACGGACTGGCGTATGCTTCAGAATCAGAAGGCCGTGATGATTCCAGTAGCGGCGTAAGCAAGCAAGAAGATCTCCCGAGTTGTGCGCAGCACTTTGAGTGCTGAAGTGATCTGCAACATGCGGTGGGTCCACTCCAAGGCCATGCTTGCGGACTGTCTTACCAAGGTCATGGGTAATTCTGAACTCCGTAGGGCCCTTGGTTCTGGGGCATGTGCTCTGAATGACTAACAACGCAATTTAGCTGACAGAGCAGGGAAGAGACGGTCGCTTCAATGGCTTTCATCGGACAAATCCGCATAGCTTCGAATCTTCGAAGAAAGATTTCAAGATGCCCTTTTCAGTGAGTGTTAAACCAACAGCAAGACCACAGGTGCATCAGTCGAAGATTCTGGCCGACATCCGGGTCAGAGGAGGGAGGGCAGAGGTTCGCTTGAGCTGTCAAAAGGAACAGGGTTCCTCGGAATGGGCTACAGATTAGGAGAGGGGTTTCCGATTCGGGGTATTAGGGTCTTTGGATCTCATAGATTACGACGACTCGGCATCGTCGAAGGGGACTCTTATCAAGTCGATTGCTCAGAGCAAATCACACCTCTTCCTGTTGTGTATCGAGATCTGAGCTTGACTTCCTCTATTCCAGGGGCTGGCAGACAATCCTGGAGATATCCTCATTGGATGCAAGACAAATCTCGTGGGCAGCAGAGCGTCAAACGCCTGGCGGGCTCAACACTCACTGGGTTGGCTCACCAGCATCGCCCGCTCACTTACATGATTGTGGTGATTGTTTACGGGAAGACCCTGCCGCGTGGAGGTCAAGGCAATCGGGGTGAATTTCCTGATTCTGCGGGTCTTGGAGAGGGCTGGCTCTGACCATACCTCTGACCCAGGTTCCTTCAGACTCCTTCTTAGACTCATCTTTATGCCAAACAAACACACGATCTCCCTTCTGATACGGACCGTCAGACGGCATAACTCGCCGTGCCAAGTCCTTACGAAGATCAAGTGCCTGCCGGGCCTCTTGATGAGCTCGCATGGCAATTCAATGGAGATCCCGAGTGGTTCGATCCTCTTCCGCAGGATCGGCAGAGAGTTGTTCAGGAGTACTGTTCTCCACATCAAACAAGTCAGGTGGTCGTCTCCCGGTGGCTATCTCCAAACGAGAGTAACCTGGGACGGTCAGTTGGCCATTTCTTGCCCAGGCCACCTTCTTGACTGCCTGACGAACAGTCACCTTCTCTGCGTAACCTTCATCAGCCAAGGCCTTAGCCACGATAAACCAGGTGCATTTGAACAACCGCACCGCAGTCTCGGCTCGATTAGGCCACGGAGTCCGAGGTCCACATGGACGTGGAGTAATACCATGGAACTTGTAGTAGGACATGAACTGTGGTGTGAAAAACGCTTGATCACCTACGATTCCCTTCGGAACGCAGTTGTTCTCCTCTGTCCACTGTCGAAAAGCTCCCAGAGTCTCGGGCGCTTCCAGGCTTGTGAGAGCCGTAGCCCACAGGAGATTAGAGGCACCATCAATGATGACCAGGGCAAGGTTGGCCTTGGTACCAAACTTGATTTCTTCGTGATGTACAAAGATGAGATCTCCGAAGGATGATGCTCTTAATCCTGCGATTCTGGCTCGCGGAGGCGTAGGCGCGAAGGTGCTACAAACACGACAGCCTTTGACGATGCGGTCGTACTTGTCATAGATCTCTCCTGGCAGCCCAAGCATGCTGGTCCTTCGTCGAAACTGAGCTGAACTCATGTGGTAATGCCTGTGCTGAGAGGCCCTTGAGACCTCTTGACCTGGCAATGGAAGCACGATCCTCCTAGGCTCTAGTGACTGAGCCTCTGGGGCTCTCGGAGGAAGCAAATCAGGTTCCTGAGGATCTTGAAGATCCGAAGCATCTTCAGGAGCGGTACCGATGTCCTACTCTCCATACCTCCAGGCAAAATCTTGAAGATTGTCCTACCCTTCCAAGACTCAGTACTCCTCGTGGTAGAACGCTCAGAAGAACGCCAGTCATCTTCTTGAGTCACACTCTTGCCCTTGGAGAACTCCATGATCGTCTTGCACTTGCTGTCCAGGTACTCCAACGGAATGGGCACTGATCCTTCCCGCGTGGATACGAATCATCTCCATGCCGGCTTCGTTGATGACCCACTCATCACCCGCGAGATTGTCGGGTACCTCTTCCTGTGAAGAGCTTCTTCTGATGGAGCCCGTACTCGTAGTGCGAGAAGTAAGTGAGGAAGCTCGACTTCTTGAGCTTGTCGAAACGAACGTTCCACATCAACTTACTGAGATCGAGAAGATCAAGTATCAGATGTGAGCTAGGAGCAACCTTAAGCTTCACATTCCAAAAACCCAGTGCAGGACTGCTAAGCAATGCCTTGTCAGGAGGGAGTTCGAACTGGAACCTGAGGTTGCGCATCTGCGGCAAGGACATGAGAATAGGAACATGTCCCTGCTCCACAATGTCGTACTCTGTCGATTGAACTGCATACTCCCGGTCGTACATGCAAATGACCAACTTCTGGTTGCACTTGGTCGACTCGGAGTTGGCAAAGGTGAACTGAGATGTGGTCTCAGCTATGGAGTACCAAATGCCACACACTCTTGAAGCCATGGCTCTCGTGCACCCCGAGTCCAACACCATCGCGGTAGGCGTCAGGGGCTGAGATATGAAGGCTTCCTTGTCGATCTTCCCCTTGGTGGCCATGAAAGAAAAGTTCAAAGGTTGACGTGCTCAACGAAGAACGTCGTGGCGGCAGTGGTGCCGCTCTGGGCAGAAGCTGCAGGCTGGGCTTGTCCGTCTTTCCTGGACTTTCCATCTTTTCCATTTTTGCCAAACTTGCTCTCTCCTTTGCCATTCTCTCCTTTCTTTCCTTTTCCGTTGGCTGCATAGGACTCGACTCGTGCCAGGACCAGTCATCCCAGGACTGATCACTTCATTGGCTGTCTAGCCATTGTCCTTCTGCCTGCCATGCATCGGAATCATCGGCAAGGTTCGACCTGCCTTTCTTCCGTTTGAACCGGATCGGCCCTTGAATCCGCGCTTCATCTTGCGACCTTGGAAACGTCGCTGGAACCATGACTAGTTCTCGTCGTCGTAGACCCAGAAGGCATCTTCATCTGCTTCTAGAAACCCTCTGTGCCATCCTCCTCGTCCTCGACCCAGTAGCCTTCATGAGTGTCCAATTATCCTTCATCGATCACCAGGAACGTCTTGCGCAAGGAGCGAGGAGAGGATTGTCGAACGAATACCATCAACACCTGTCTCTGATCCTGCGTGAGGTCGGACTGTGAAACAAAGATCAGGGCGGCGAGGTTGGCCGTGATCGGAATGGTCCGAGCATGGCGTAAGATCTGCTGGTTCTTCTGCAGGAAGTCCTGCTATGTAAGCTCTGACCTCGGCGTTGTTCGGGTCGACGATCGGCAGATAGGTGTCGTTCCACGCTTCTTGCATTCTCTGATCAGAGAGTTGAAACCTGGTAATCCAACGAAGCATATCTCCATTCCCACGGTGCAAGTTCATGAACTGCTGGAAGCGGTCGAGAAAAACGTTCGCTGCTCCCTTCACGAAGAGCGGCCGCAGGAAGCTCGTGAAGTATTTCACTCCGTTGGCTGCATCCTTCAGGCGGCCCCTGTCGAGAAGCCTTTTGTGGATTGCTGCTTCACCTTCTAGCCGATTTCTCAAAGCTGGTCCACGCTTGTCAGCATCAAGCTCAGTGATATCACACCAGTCATCGATTGCATCTTCATAGGCGAACCAACTGCTTCGTCCATCATATGATGGCGGTACTTTTGTGGTCGCCTGCTGGAAAGCTGAGAGACGGTGTAATTCATTGAGATGACGATGATTCGTCGCGTAAGATTCACTTCCATGAAGGAGGTAATCTTCTTCTCCTTCGCCATGCTCAAAGATAGTCGCAGCTTGGCTAGCCATTGCGCTGTCCTCGGATCGAGCCCCGGGAGATTACTCTTCCGGCTGTCTTCACCTGAATGTAGTGTGCCGGAAAAACTCCGGTCACCTTCGCCTGTGCGAAGCACACCGGGTATCCGGTTGCTTCCACCTGTATGGAGCGTACCAACGGGTACCTCAACCGGTGTGAAGCTTCCCGTCTCCCGGGAGCTCCGCAACCACGTTGAGATGTGACCTGGGAGTGTATCCCCTCGCTTCGCGTACAGGAAGACAGGCACACAGGAGTCTGCTTTTACCACACGCGCACATCTGTAGATCTCTGCTGTACTAGAACCTTGAGCAACAGGCATGGATACATGCAAGTGATACGTGAAACAGACAGGACATGGATGTGTAACATGCAGTGTTTCGCCCCCTCCCCCCCCTCAAAAAATCATATAAACCCCTTCCCCCCCCCAATCCTTGTCAACAACAACCCCCACCCGCTATCGGCTACATCTGCATTGCTGCTCAAGTCGTTGGGAAGTCCGTTTCGTCTCCAAGTGAGGTCACCATGTGAGTAGCTCGACTTTGCGTATGGACAGTCGGAGATTTGGGGTAGCGGGGTTGCAGGTCGAGTAGCTGGATGACAGCACGGCAAAAGCGAAAACGTTTGGTACTCACCTTTGGGGGTTCGGGTCTCGGGTTGGTGCAGCACTCGTACGGGCGACACGATCTGACGCCCCTTGACTCTGGAGTGTACAAGTTCGGGTTTATGATTTACGCAGGATTAATGCTCTCGGTTTGGGGTGTAGGGATGGAGAATGGCTAGATCCCAGCACATGCACCAAGTCCTTGCAGGCTGGTGGCTTGCCCCGGCCAACCTCCGAGAAGACAAATGAGTTCAGTCGTGTAGGCGCGATTTAGCACCCCAGCCAAGCAAGACTGACCCGGATGTGATTAACCCGCCGAGCCTCCATAGAAACGGACGCCACTGAGGCCTGCAAGAGCGAAAGATGCTGGGCGCTGCACAAGTGCGTCTCACAAGCCTCACGTGAAGGCTCCTCAACCTGGCATGCCGACGCTTGCTTGCCCTGCTTGGCAGGAGGAAGCGACCAGTGCGTGAGCCTCTGTCCGCGTGTCTGAGGCCATCGACATTGCCGATGCTGCCGAGACTGCCGATGCCTCCCTTGGCAGCGCCTGCAGCAAAGAAGCAAGGAGTTGCAGCGAAACAGATTCAAAACGAGAAGGCAATCAGCAGTCAGGTCCAACAACGTCCAAGAAGAGAACCATGTAGACTTGCATTATGGCGAGAGCTATGGCTAACATCTTGTCCTGGCGCTCCGATCTGTTTTCGGGGCAGAGCTGGGCCAAGCTTTCGAGACTGTGGCATGACCGCCGGCACGGCCCGGCACCTTCTCTCTGCGGCGGCGCCGAGTCGACACTGAGCGCTTTCTCATTTCGCCCTGCCAGGAAACGAGGGAACTCGAAAGCTGCGGGCAGAAGACAGCCTCACCCCACAACCCCACAGCATCCCGGTATCTTTGAGAGCGGGCGCCCTCCTCCCCCGATGCATCTCACATGCTGAGAATCGCCTCTGCCGTCTCCGAGGCCTCCATCTCTGGAACCTGCCGCATCCCGAAGTCCAAAAAACCCGAGAAGGCAGCTGGGCCGAAGGGCCTGGGCTTCCTTGGCCTCCTTCTTCCGTCGAGAACTGGAGCGAGTGGAGCGCTTCACCTAAACAAAAGCTCCGGCGCACGGCTCCACTTCCGGCCCTCTCCCGCACGGCTCCGCCCTTTTGCGGCAACTCCGGCCTTGAGCGGCTCCGTTCCCTGCGCCGGCGCAGCCTCACCAACCTCGGAGGCCTCCGCTCCGCTCTGCTCCGCTCTGCTCTCCGCCCCGGCCCGGCCCCGGCCCCGCCGGGCGCGCCTTGGAAGCCGAAGAACTCGAGCGGTTGCCGGAGCCAGAGGAGCGACCGTTCGTGTCACGAGAAGAGCGGGAAGTCGAGCGCTCCGGCCGAGAAGAGGCTCGGGGAGGCTTGGGCAAGGCCCCCTGCACTGCCGCACTGCCGCACTGCTGCACTGCCGCACTGCCGCACTGCACTGCAACTGCACCGCAAGTAAACGTAAGAAAACCGACCTCTCCCAAAGCGCAAGGAGCTCTGACAAAGCTGCTATAACTCTTCGGAAGGAGAAGGGTGGGCTGGGTTCTTCCTTTTTTTCTTCTTGTTTTATTTTGAAAAGAAAAGAGAGAAGAGAGAGAGAAGAGGCGGAGAGGGAGAGAGTTGGCGCGGAGAGTCCGCTTTCGGCCTCCGGCCCTGGCTTCGGCGGCTTCGCTGCGCCGTAAGAACCGCCTGGCGGAGCCGCCGCCGCTTCTTCCGCTTCCGCTTCCGGCGCTGCCGCTGCTGCGGCCGCTGCGGCTGCGGCCTCCCGACTCAACTCAACTCTCTCTCTCAACTCTCTCTCTCTCTGCTCTCTCTCTCTGCTCTCTCTCTCTGCTCTCTTCAGTGAGAGAAGAGGCGAGAGAGGCGCCCGTTATGCGTTGCCCCCCGGCGGGCGGGCCGCGCCTTCTCCTTCTTCGCTCGCCGATGGGAGCTCCTGGGAGCTGCGGAGACGGCCTCGAACAGGAGGACTTGGGAAAGAGTGCTCCGCGAAGGCTCCGCGCCGCGCCTCCGCCTCCTTTTGCTTCTCGGGCTTCTCTTCAACCTCTCACGGACGGGGGTTCGGAGCCAGGACGAGGCGGAGGGAAACTTGGCCTTCTCTGTCCGCTGCAGGGTGATCTCCTTGGGGCACAGGCCCAAGAAGTCTGCCGCCTCCTCCCAGACTGAAGAGTTCCGTCAGCATCTCTGCCCGAACCCAGCCCAAAGGCCTTCTTGGAACTCTTCCGGCTCCCTCGTCCACTGCTCTCCTACAAAGCTCAAAGCAAGATTTCAGGGGTTTCTGGAAGGTCAAGACGTCGGTGTCAATGTGTCTCCTCCGATGGATCGTTTTTCGGCAAACACAGTCTCGACTTTGAAGGTTAAGAAAGAAAGGTGCGCGATCACAAAACGGAAACAGCCAGGTCCAGTGCAACTTCAAGTCTGCGAGAGTCGGCGCGCTTGAAAAAGAGTTCAATATCGTGACTAATGGATCTAATGGATTTCCTCAATCGGAAAACGATGGCCTGGCTTGAAGCGCCAAAACAAAGAAGTGGATCCGAGCGGATCAGAAAACGTTTCCTCTCTGTGCTCGGAAAAACCGCGCGACCCGAAGGGCAGGTTCTGACAGATTGATACATGACACTTCTCGAAGTGTGGCATGTGCTTTACGAAGTTCCAATACATCCGAATTTCGCAGAAACCTCAAAACATCTTCTTCTTCAACATTTTGTTCTCTGCTGTCTTTTCATTTGATTCACTCCCCCTTTTGACTTTGCTTTGCTTCGCCAGAAAGGGCAGCAGTCCATCCACCATTTTGGTTGATGGGCTCGGCTGTACGCGGAACTTACTTAGCTTGCGCGGGTGCCCTCGTCCATTTTGACTCTTTCTTCACTTTGACTCTTTCCTCTCTCTTGCTTGCACGCAGCCAAAGAGGAAGCCGTCCAAGCCCCCTCTTGCGCACATGTCCTCTCTCTCTCGCTCTCTCTCTCTCTCTCTCTCTCTCTCTCTCTCTCTCTCTCTCTCTCTCTCTCTCTCTCTCTCTCTCTCTCTCTCTCTCTCTCTCTCTGCATTACCATGTCTTGGCCTGCGCCTTGGACGCAGTGGAAACCACGGACGGCGCCGAAGGCTCTGGCTCCGGCTGGCCCATGGAACCGTCCTCCCAGGAAGTGGAGAACAACGAACCGCGGCCTTTTCAGGGAGTTCGTTGGATTTCTTTTTCTTGGTAGATTTTTGGAAGCAAAAAGGTGGAGCGGCGGGGGTAGGGCGGATGTCGGGGTGGCAGGAGCAATCATCACCTGTTCCCGTCTTGGCATTGAAAACATGTCAAGTCAAAGCCATGGCTTCCAACCAAAGATTTGAGCATTCAGGTCCGTAGCCGTGTCGTATGACGGTACCAGAGCCACAACAGGCCAGAACGCTGTTACGCAGCACTGAGTGTATCGCATCGAGAAAAATTAACATGTAGAACTGTAGAATGTAGACTACAAGCCAACTTGCAGCAAAAAAAGGAAAAGGCGATTGGCGATGTCATGATCTGTCGAAGAGACGCATGCTATATGCCAACGCCACAAAGCAGAACAGCAGAACTGTCCAAAGCTGCTTCAGGAGACACTGGCAATCGAATGACTAAACAGTTCGCAGAGCTCGTAGCCCGGTTGTGCAAGTATCACCGGTGAGACATATCGCCCCGAAATGAACGAGGAGAAACAAGCTTCAGACGCTGTGCATCCGAGTCAGGATACTTTCTTAAAGAAGGAGGTAATCAATCGACGAGGATGTTGATCGTTGCAGAACCACCACCTTTCTGTCTTTGCTCGAGCTTTTTCATGGACGCTTCATCCTCTTCGTCATCATCACCATCATCATCAATAGATGCTGGAACTTCAGATGTACGGACACAGGCGGTCCACGATGCCCGGCGCTCTTCAGCGGTATTCGGATCTGAGGAAGTGGATGTGTCTGGTCTTCGTTGGCACCAACACTCGAAAATGTCGGGGCCGCTTGTGATCACTGAACCGCCGGGACGAACAACCGTGGATGCGCCGGCAGTAGAAAAGCTTTCCACGGCGTCTTCGGGCATTCATTGCGGGCCCGGAAATCCCGCATGTCCGTGTTGGCAAAGTCATTGGCATTGACGTGGACAGTGGACAAGGGTGCGTGGCTGTCATTTTCCGAATTTGACTTTTTGAAGCAAGAACTCAAAGACCCAGCAGAATTGATTCATTAGCTGAATCAACGTGTGGATCTCTTCCTGCCTCCACGTTCGGTGCCTAAGGAAGCCAAAGATCTTCCTGCCTTCATATTGGCATCGCCCGGACGGTAGCAAACATGTGTTTGCCATGCCATATTCGGCAGGGGGCCTCGTAACAAGATTCCAGGCTTGGCCAAAATAATCCTCCTCCGACAACAACCAGCCGACAAAGCGACGGACCATCCAAGGCTACATGCAGCAAGCAAACTAGCCGACCGAGAGGAAACTGCTTCGATATGTTGCAATCGCCGAGCCTCAAGATTTTCTGCAATACCCGTCCGAGATCTAGCGGGTCTAGCAGTCGTATAATCATATATTTAATGGTTTGATCAGCTTTAGCCTTTAGCTCATTCATGAGCTGGAGCTCTCAGAAGATGCTGGATGCCGCGGCCAGATCTCGCGGATATGGTTGCCACTCACTGCTTCGGTTGCCCCCTCATTGGAATTAATTTTCGCCGCTGCCAAAGATGCCATCTTGCTTGCTCGGGAAGCCTCGCAAAGCTAAGATCCGAATGCTGCCCAAGCAACAGCAGCGGAGCATCCGTGCTATGCTCAACACGTCAAGTCTCCCGAACCCGTGCGTTCATTAGAAGGGTCAAGGAAGCGCCAGGTACCTCCTTGGTAAGATGGGGTTGCCGCCCGGGTCCCCCGGGATCGCCCTCGAAAAGCTTAGGTGGGCAGTTGTCGAATCTCCCAGTTTCTCCACCGAGCGTGGGCAAGTCGACGAATCGCCATTCCCAGGACTAGAAGTGGCCTGGCACTTGCCGTTTACAAGCCGCTGATGAGGCGCGAACGCCTTGCTGTTGCTGTAGCCCTTGGCCGTTGATGGTCTGCATCACCAGTAGCTCCCCGCATGCTTTGCCCGGCCCCTTCGACCCATCGATCCGTCGCATTCCATGACTGCTGGTACTGAGCAACGTGAGCCAAACACGATTAGGAGCGTTGACGCACGTGCCCGATGCAGGTAAGGAAACGGCTACATGCCGCCACTCCCCGCTGCCCAAACTCGAGCTTGACCAGAGCTTTGCAAATGAGAGGAGATGCGAGCCGCAGCCGCAGCCAGAACTTGTAGTTTCACAAGAGAAGGCTTGGCCAGCAATTTGAGAATTAGAGTTAGGAGGAAGGGGGGCGGGCCCGGGAGTGTGGGGGGGGCGCCTGCAGAGGCACCTTCTTGGCCGGCTGGAGCCACTCCAAGTCCTCCCCAGAGCACTGAGCATGGCGGCACTCTGCAGCGGCCCGTGCGCTCAAACCGGCTCCTCCTTGCAGAGCGAGGCCTCTCCCTGCTCCTCCGCAAGTCCAAGAGCTGAGACGTCGCCATGACGCTGGCAGCTGGCGGCTGCAAGGCCTTCTTCAAGCGGCGCTGGGACGTCGATCGCTTCACCTGCAGACTGCAGAGCTCGCTAAGCCGCAAGGCACCCTTCCTTTTGCGCCCAGCAGAGCGCAAAGCCTCCAAGCCGGGGGCGCCTGCGCCTGCCTCGACCTCGAAACCAAACGCCCAACACAAAGGCCGAGCCGCCCCCACTCGAAGATTTCCAAAAACAGCACGGAGAGCCGCAAAGGTCTGGGCCTTCTTCGTGCGGCGTTTGGATTTGGCCTCTGCGCAAGTCGCTGCTCCGAGGTCCTAGGTCCCGGTGCTCCCTCCGTCGTCGCGCCTCTCCCGACTTGGCGGAGCCAGCCTTGGCCTCCTGGAGCCCAGCACGAAGCGCAGGAGGCTTGTGCTTCCGCCACGTCTCGCCGTGTGCCGCCGTGCCTTGGCCTTCTCGCTGTCGTTTGGTGCCTCTCCGCGAAAGAAGGGCGCGGCGCGACGACAAAAGAGCGGAGCAGAGTTGCGACGTGTGGAGCGGATGTGCACGTGCAATGTGCGGCGGGTGCGCCTCGCGGCCATGGCCCACTTCCTCGGCTGAGTCAGTCAGAGTCGGGTTGGGTTCTGCCTTCTTCTCTGCTCTGCGCCCGCCGAGCGGCGATCACCGTGGAGGGCAGGTTCTGCACCGCTGCCGAGGCCGCGGAGGCCGCGGAGGCCGCGGAGGCCGGGGAGGCCGGGTCCGCTGGGTCCGAGGCCGAAGCCGCCGAAACCGCCGAAGCCGCAGAGACCGAGGCCACCGAGGCCACCGAGGCTGCGGAAGCCGACGCCGCGGAAAGCGAGGAGTCCTCCTTGACGACTTTGCTCGCGTTGCTCGTGACCGGGGGGTTTCCGTTGCCAGTGCTGTTCGCACGCACCTCGGCGCCGGATCTGAGGCTCGGAGAGCTGATGAGAGCTGAGGAGAGCTGCGAGAGAGAGAGAGAGAGAGATGGAGAGTCATCTGAGATGCCCTAGGGCCCTACGTGTAGGAGGTGCGCTGCCGCGCTGCCTCTACGGCTCGTCTCTCTGAGGCTGCGGCGTAGTGTGGCCGGCTTTGGGCCAGCGGAGCTGCCTTTGCCTTCCCGGAGCCCACGGGCACCCCGTCGCCGCAAGAAGCCTCCGAACCGATGTGCGCAAGATGAACAGCGACGTGATGCGACGTGTGCTTTTCGTCTCCGGCCGAGGCTGCGCTTGTGTCGTCCCGCTCTCCCGTGTCGGGCCTCATCTGGCGTCACATCCTGAGTCAAGGGGGGAAGGGACTGGGCCTTCATTAGGGAGTACTCGTAGCTGCTCTTTTGAATTTGCGCCTCCAGTGTGTGCTAGTCACAACATCCTCCCTTGTGTCTGAGGATCCAGGACTTCGGGCTTGGACCGAGCGCGGCGTGCGCGAAAGAAACGAAGTCACCGTGTGTCACAAGAAAAGAAGCTGCGCAATAGAAGCACTCTGGACTCTAGAGGGCATACGGGCAGCATAGGGGCTGTGATAGAGATGTCAGGCCTGTGCTGTGCTGTCCCCTCTGCTCTGGCTCTGGGGCAGCGGCGTTTCCGGAACCGGCGCAAGTGAGGTTGCCGAAGCAGTCGAGGACATAGGTCCCCGGGAAATGGACTCGGTAGGTCTCCAGTGCGAAGGGCAGCTGGACCTCCAACGAAATCAGACGAGACGAGCACGAGCAGTCACGAGCACTTGCTCCGCGGCTCGAGCGGAGCCCGAGCCTTGGCAGGGGCGCCGCGTGCCACACGGCCCTTCTGCACTTCCCAGTAGACCTGCAGAGGCGCCCATGGTGAACCGATGTGGAATCGAAGCGCAGAGGCTGCTCCGCTGCTGTCTCGAGCACGGCGTGGCCGACCCGAAGACCCGAACCGCGCACGCGTCCGCTCTCCGCTTCGCACTCCGCGCTCCGCGCCTGGAAGGCGCTGGGCCAGGTGGGCAGGCGCGCCGACAAGGAAGCCGAGGAGTCGGAGGCGAAGCGCGTCACCTCCACGTAGTTGCTGGAAAGAGAAGAAACGAAGTGAAAGCGTGGCTCAGCCGCTGCAAGGCACCGCATTGTGCTCTGCTGGCCTCCGTGGTCGGGCTCTCTGCCATCCTGAGAAGCGTGGGATGATAGCGTCCCTTTTTCCCCTCTCTAGAATCGAGACGGAGCCCGAGTGGAGTCTCCAGAGTCCGAGCGGCCTTAGTCGCAGCTCCGCCGCGGGGAAAGGCCAG
Source organism: Symbiodinium sp. CCMP2592 (assembly GCA_905221615.1). Taxonomy (NCBI): domain Eukaryota; class Dinophyceae; order Suessiales; family Symbiodiniaceae; genus Symbiodinium; species Symbiodinium sp. CCMP2592. The sequence goes on from CAJNDT010001138.1 coordinate 60,938, forward strand.
GCGGAGGTCGGCCCCGTGCCCAGACGCACCTCGCGGCTTAGACGACGCTGAGACTGTGTCAAAGCAGGCTGTCGCAGGCCACTCGGCCATACTCGGCCACTCTCCTCCGCATTCCTCCGCCCTCCGCCCGAGGCCCACACCAAGACGCCCCCTTCCAGCAGGGACTCTCTGACAAGGACCTGCCGCCAGGCGTTCCCCTTTCCGCTTCGTCGCTTCGTTTCCAGGTTTCCAGTGGCCTGGACACTGCGGCTGGGGAGGCAAAGCCTCGCCGAGCAGCACCTGCGATGCGGCGATGCGGAGCCTTGACCCCGGCGGGGCTATGGCCGGGCCCCGCCACCCCGCCTGGAGTCGCAGCCGTCGGCTGCAGGCAGCGTCTCGGTAGACAGCCGACCCTGGCCTCAGATTTGTTTCGGGGAGAAGCCATCTCGGCGCCTCGACACTGAGCCGTCGACCACCGAAGCGGGCTTCATCCGAGTTCAGCCTTCGAGACGCTAGACGTGACAAGCAAAGTGTGTAAGCTCCAGTCCTGCCCTTCCCTTCGTGACATGGCGCTGTCGCTGGCAGTGCTAGGCCGGTGTGCTGCCGAGGGGCACCACTCGCAAACCTTCCTTCCAAGGATGCCCCACGCGGTACTCCTGTGACACGGCGTTGCAAAGAGCACTGCATGGCAAAGAGCACCTCCGCCAGCTCCTCCCAGCTCCTCCCTAGGCCGCTCTCAAGTCGCCCCCCCCCCCTCCCCCTTTTGGGCTTCGCTCCGCATAGGAGCGCGTGGGGTGGAAGTTGAAAGCAAAGAGGCCTCAGCCAAGCAAAAAGGGGACACGGCACCGTCCTAGGTTCCCAAGCTTCTAAAGAAGTATGCCGCAGCCGAGCTGCAGTCGCCGCGTTCCAGTATCAGCACCTTGTCGGAGTCGTCCTGAAAAGCCGGAAGCACGCTGGGTCGTCCTTCGTCCGTGGCCTTCTAGCGGCATCCTGCGCCCTGGCCTTCCGTGAAACGAGGGAGTCGGAAGCTGTGGCAAACCTGAAGAGCTCAGAGCTTCGCTCTCAGAGCTCTTTGCTGAGCTTTCGTGGTGCTTTGAACTTTGGGCTCCGAGCTGGAAGCGCCCTTCTAAGGCCAGCATGGCCTCGTCGAAGGCCTGGCAGCGCGAGCACTCCACGTGCAGCTACTGGCTACTATAAACCCCACACCGCGAGAGTGGGCAAAGGGCAGAGCCTCGAGGAACTCGGCGCAGCTGGGAGAGCTTGAGTCGCTCTGCAGGCGCCCCTTCTTCGCACCTGACGTGGGCTGGCGGACGCCACGACGGGTCTCGCTCCCGCCCTCCGTTGCCCTTTTCTGAGCGCCAGGCTGACTTCCGAAAGACTCAAGGGCTCCAGGCAACCGAACTCATTCCCCATGAAGCTCAAGTAGCCCTGGCTGTGGAACGTACCCAATGCCACTGACCATAAACGTTCGATGACAAAACCGCTACTGGGATTACGAGCAAACCGTTTGTGCCTACGTTGGTCGAGGTAATGGGGAATGGGGAAGCAGTGGTGTGAGTAGTGGTATGTTTATGTTGGGGGCAATTGTACGGGGGAGTTCAGAGTGATCGGGGAATAAGTGGACTGGTGGTAGAACAGTGGTTTTCTCCTGTGGTAGTACGCTGACGGTTTGCGTGCAGATAGCTGTCCTTTGCACTTGCTGTAAAAGGTGCGCATGCCCAAAGCGTCAACAGCAGAGCGCGTTCGAACCTATCGGAGTTTGTAGAAAGCAATGGTGACTGTGCCTTTGCACGGAAGATTGAGATTGCTTGTTTGAGGCAGGACCTTCGGAAAAAAACGGGTCGGACCCCCTACCAAGTTGGGATTCCAAAATCAAGAGACGAGGAGTCGGACACATGAAGCAAAGAGCTGAGCAACTCTGAGGCAGCACGTCCCAAGGGCAGACGGGAAGACGGAAGAAAAGGGGGGAAGAGGCAAACAGGTAAGGCCAAAAGCGATCGCAAACTTGATTCAATCAAATCTGGTCGGGCAAGCCTTTCTCGAAATCTGACTCGTCCAACTGCTTCGGATACTATTGATTTCATATTTCTGAAGGTCTGTTGCTGTCTCAATGATTGTGTCTCTGATCTGCTCTCTGTATACCAGGCGTCTTTCAACGACTTCGTCGTTACAAGTAGCTGGCTGTGTGCTTGTTTTTCTGTATCTCTTACTGTGAAAATGACACGTTGTCCTCCACCCCAGACTTTGCCAACACCGCGTTGGCTCAAGATCACGTTAATTATGCAAGAGAAAGTGAGAAAGGCGTCGGTAAACATTCAGAGTTACTTTGCTTCGCAGTTGAGTTTAGGGTAGTTTGTTGTGCATTCTAGTATGCCGTACATTCGCATGGTTGCGAAACTGAAAGCTCCAAGGAACTTTGGATAGAAGACATGGTGCAGCAGACTTTGCAAAAAAGCTTCGGCATCCTTTGCCCGAGGCTTTTAGCGGCAATACTGCCGATTGGGAAAAAACGGTCTTGGATTTTTAAAGCTGCTTACATATCCATTTTCGTACAGGTGCTGTAACTTTGCTTGGCAGAGCTGAATTGATGAATGATGAGTTTACCGATGAAACTTTGGAGGTGCAATTTGACACCGGTGATCCCGATGTGGAACAATCCGCGAACAGAGTACTTTCTCTCGGAACCTTCATTATCTAGCTTCACAAGTTGTATGAGATTTGGCGAAACTTATTGTTCGGCAGAACGAAGATGCCAACGGCTTTGAAACATGGCGCAGACTTTAGAGGAAGTTCTCGCTGCCAGGAGCCACAGATATGAAAAACAGGCAGGCTCATTTTTGCCGGATGGTGTCTTGGATGCAACTTTGCGGAATCAGACGACAGGAGCTTTGCAGCAACATCTTCGATTGCATGCACGAACTTTGCAGACTTATGCTGATCCTTGAGCATCATAGGTCAAGACTGTTGATGAACCCAGTAGCACAAACTTCGGCCAATGCAGCTTTTCAGGGGCGGAGCCACGGCTCCGATGGACATTGGAGCCTTAGCAGCAGCTTTGTCTAAAGGAAAACGAAAGAAAGGATACGGAAAGGACTTTTCAACGTCACAAGGAAAAGGATATGCTGGAAACCAGCATTGGAACTTTATGAAAGTTGAAGCCCACAACTCCATTCGTCATCCCATCAACTCTGAACGTGTTCCCCAAGCCAAAGTTGCCAAGAACAAGAGCCGACATGAGCAAAGTGCTCGGGCTAATTTCGCCTGTGCTTTCGGTTTAGCTTTGGGGTCTGAAAGTCTTGGTGGTGGTCGTTGCAAAGTCACAACTGACACGGGCAAACCACTGGACGAATCTTCCTTAGCGGCCTGCCAAAGCTTTGGCCCCCGAATCAAAGTCCGAAGACCAACCCCACGGATTCCAGGAATCCCAACAATCCTAGACTGCTGTCGTTGTAAAGTTGGTTCACGGCGTTGTTCACCCACTCGGTCCATTCAGACCAGTCATCAGACTCACCACAGTGAGTCTAATCCGTCGTGTCCTGCGGTGGATAAAGTTTGGTCCTGAACTCCCACCAAACCGAAGTAGAGCCATGGCCCACTTGAGACTTCTCCTTGAAGGGTCTCACGGATGAGGACCAACGACTCTTCAGTGTTAGTGATCTTGGTGTTAGGAATTTGATGCGACTTTCAAGGATGTTGCTCTGGAAGAGCATTTGGTGGCATCTACTTTAGGGGCGCGAACACCGCATAGCGCGGATTGCGAATGCCCCCAGAACTCCGTAGTATAGCCCCTTGGGGAAATGGAGTTCGCCATGACCGACGAGGACGTTGTTCATGACGATGTGCTCAAGTGTCGATGCTGATTGTCTATGGTGCTGTTTCGCTCCGGGCTCTTCGGGAGTTTCTGCAGCTGCGTTTGAATGTCAACTTGGCGGGGAGGCGGTCCGATATTCGCAGGTTGGCGATGATCGCTGCTGATGAGCTTTGCTCCGGCAGCAAGCAAGCTGCCGCTTATGCACCTGTTTGGGAGGTGCTGCCCACGCATGTATGCCTGGGTGTAACCAAGGCATCGGATAGCATCAGGGAGTCAGGCAACCAGGAGCGTGGCCGATGTCTGTTCTCTTTCCTGAGTGATATCGGGGATGCCGCAGGCGATGTGGAGGATGGGCTACATTCAAATCGGTGGCATGATAGCCCAACCGGGAATACATGCTGTGGTTTGCAATCCGACGGACAGCTGCCTTCGGACAGGGTGGTCGGCGGCGGTGTGGCCGGTGCACAACAACAGGGCCCATGCGGTATGATGGTCGATGTTGGGCCTATGGCTGTGCGCACAGGGGCCTGGCGGCAGGGGTCCCATACAGAGCTTGTCTTGTTCGGGAAGGAGGATGCTGCAAACGATTTCGCTCGCAGGTGTTTGTTCGTTGGCCCAGCCCTGGATCGGAGTAACAACAGCTCTTGGCTTCAGGAGGGACAAGTGCGCTCAGATAGGACTCTGGGAGGTGAAAATGCTGGCAAGAGCGCCTCAGTATCTGGCTTGGGGTTTCCTCTGCCGCTGCGTCCAGCCGCCATGCGCTGCTTGGGGAGTGAGCATTGCATGGCTTGCCGTGAGATGAGTGGTCAGCGGATGTACGGTAAGACAATTGGCACACAAGCTGGCTTGCAACACCAGCTATGAGGGTAAGCTTCACTGGTGTTGCTCCCATGTTCCCGTTGGTTTTGTGCTGTGATGCGGACTTGCAGACACAGCTTCTCAGGCTTGCACCACGGTGCCGTCTTGAGTCATTTATGCGAGTGGGGGACAGCTTTTAGCATTCGCGAAGCGACGTGCGCTGGTTAAATCCCTCCCGCTTGGCAGATTGCTGTGCCAGGGGCGCAATACGCATCCTGAGTACATACTGCCGGTAACCGTTGAATTCATTTTTGCTAGAGGTACGCTCTCGGAGAGCTTTGCACCTACTGAAGAAGAAGGCATCTACTTTGGAGGATTCGGAGCCCTGGATTCAGGCGCCGCACAATGCTGTCCGAAGGACTTTGCTTCTGAATGGCCACTTTTGCCACTCACAACAAAAACTCCATCTTCGAAGAGCATTTCAGGCCAACCTTTGACGGTCTATGGAAGGAGACTTACTTGTGAAGCTTGACTTTGAGTTTGAGCCCTGCTTCTTGCACGATTACGTCTGCGACGTTCCGTGCTGTGTGGTGGTTTCTGTTCGCAGACTTTCGAAGTCAGGATTTGATGTGAACTTCTGTTCTATTAATCCGAACGCACTTTCAACTCCTGATGGACACAAGGTGCCCACTTGAGTTTGGGACCGTATGCAACACTTTTCACAGCACGAGTGCACAAGGTACCTAAGTGGCCCCAACCTTTCGCACCCCGTTCTACCATCATACTGATAGATTGGAACTCTCAGGAAACACTTTGACTCGAACTGACATTCGGACGAGAGCAACTCGCTTTTCTCCTGAAAGGGTTGGAGATCGCCCTGTAGACTTGAAAGACTTTGCAGATCATCGCGTAACTCGCTTTGAGTACGCAAATGTCAGAGAAGAGTCTTAGACTGACGTAAGGATGAGACTCCTAAAGGACTTTCCCCCGAACGCCTCGTTAACAACACTGTTTTCAATCAGTTTTCAAACTTGCTTCCACCACTGCCCGCAAGCTCGCTGGACAACAGTCAAGTTTACCTCAACCTGAACCTGCCCGACCAGCCCAACAAGAACAGCAGCAAGCACAGCAACAACAAGCAATTTCAGTAGAAGCCCACAACCACTTTGCGTCTGCGTTTGAAGCACAGGCAGCCCCGAAGACAATCGAAGGCTGTGCTCGAGCATCTCTCAGAGAAGGACCCGGCAACAGGCCAACCGTGCACGCACGACTTGTGGCCTGACTTTCCGTCTTGTTGGGTGCGTGAGCACTACGAAGAGCGGCTTGAAGATCCGCAACTTGAAGAGCAGCTTGGAAACATTCGCATGTCTTTGGTTGTAAGGCGCGATGCGGAAGAGGCGTCCGTGTGGCTCGCTGACGTTTGGAACCAAGCTGGCGCCACTGTGATCGGTGCACGTTTTGTCGGCGCAATTTGTCTTGAGATAGCAGACTTGCAACTTGTGGAGTGCGAGCCAGAGGGGCCGGAGTACGTTGGGCGTCGCCCGCGCGGCTTGAAACAGCGAGCCAACTTTGACCGAGCGTCTTGAGCACGAGTTGACGCACTTGCCTTTTAAGCATTGGTGTGAAGTTCGTGTCTAGTGCGTGACGTTGCTGAGGAAGCCTTGCAATTTGACTCGGTCACCTCACCGAAGATCTTCGCCCACATGAGTTGTCCGAATCCGCGGTTCAGGGCTTGCGTCTCTGCCGCCAGGGTTGACGGCACTTTTCTTCTCAGCTTTCCGGACTTCCACCACAGTTGGGAGCACCTAGCAGACGCTCCGGAGCACAGGTCCACGTCGTAGGCCAGGACGCCCACAGCGCCTTGTGAGGAACCGTCCCTTGTAGTTGCCACCCCGAAGCGCAGGCGATCCAAAGGATCGGGTAGTAGATCCTCCACCTCGAGATGCCTCACTGCCTCCCCGGCCACTCCGATGAGCGACTGCACAAGCTTCGGACCTCGTTTCGCTGCCGGCACAACGGTGACAGATTCCCACAGTTGGAGGTCCTTGAGGACAGGCTTTAGGGTGGACTGTGGTTTCTCGTCGCTCCAGGTCGAAGGCGGGTCTCTGTCTCTGTAGACAAAGCCTCCGAGGTCTGCAGTGCTTCTGGCCATCTCTCTCAGAGGTAGTCGCCAGCCTTGCAGGGGCTGAGGTCTCGAAACTCAGGAGCAAACAGGTAAGCCCGATAATCTTCCTGGATCGTAACATGCTCCGGTGCCAACTGGCAAAACGGAGTGGCGCGGCAAAGCCGTGAAGCGAAACAATGGCTCGATGCTACAGTCTTTTCCTCCAAGAGGCACGGCAGCCTTAAGCCCAAGGGGACCTTTCAGTGCAGACACACGTGAGCACAGGAAGTATGCTGAAGCCTAGGCGCTGGTACGAAACTCGCAACAGGGCCATGGAAAGGAGTGACCGTGCCACGATGACACGTCCTGGGCGCTGGAGCTGGAGAAGGGTGTGGGCCCCGAGAGCATTTGTGCGGGATGGGCGGGAGCGCAGCATTTAGTTTTGACGCTGTCGTGGAGTGACTCCGACTTTCAAGCACTGTTGCTCTGATGCCTCCGAGATTCGGTGAAAGCCGGAGGTGTTGTGACTCGGGAGTTCTGATCCACTGAAGGTTCGAGATCGGCCCGTGATCCCTGAAGCTTCAAAAACGTGAACTCTTCCAGGAGCCTCTGGATTGTGACTTTGCTTGGCAGCAATCTCCGACAGTCTCCGTAATGCCCAAAGAACGGTTTGCTCTTGGATTCCCGGCTTGACCTTGTTCTTCTCTCTGCAAAGTTGCATCTGTTGCATCAGTCATCGAACGCTTCAACTTTATGCAGGACTTGATATCCACTGCGCCATCTTCGTTCAACCTCTGCCGTGTTCATGCTCTATATACGCATTGCCTAAACATTTCTTCGACTCATGTCCTTCCATCACTGTACCTTTTCATTCAATCTAGACTCTAGGCAATCGCAACATGTTGCGGAGTCTCCACCCAGCATGTTTCGCAAGGAAATATCCAGTGCGTGCGGGCTCAGTGGCCGCAGATGGCCATGCGCTGGATTGCGCCGATTGCGCTGGAATGCGCCGAATGGGTTGGAATGCGCTGGAAAGCACCGATTGCGCCGAATTGCGCCGATTGCGCCGAATTGCGCCAATTGCGCCGAATTGCGCCAATTGCGCCGTCTGCGCCGAATTGCGCCGAATTGCGCCGATTGCGCCGAATTGCGCCGATTGCGCCGAATTGCGCCGATTGCGCTGGAATTGCGCTGGAATTCTGCCTATTGACAGCCTGGCACACAGGCAATACTACCCTGTGGCTGTTGCAGCCTGGTTGTGTCCTTGGTTTTGCAGCCTGCCCTGTCGTACCAGGTTTTTGTGGCTCATTGCTGGCAGCAGTTCCCGCAGTCCTGCGATTTCTCTTCAACTGTCAGTCAGAGAGAGTTTTTACATTTCACGTGTTGTTCTTGCATCCTATTCAGCGGTTTTTTTGGCGAACGACCACGAATCTCGACTCAATTGACGTGCTCTTGTGCGTGCACCCGGAATTTTACGCGCACTTCGGAACTGTTTTGGGTTTGTTATTGTGTCTTTGTTCTTCTGAAAGTCTTCTGAAATCTATGACTACCGACCGATTCTTGAGTCAGAACCCTGACAGGTCTTGAACTCCGAGGGTGGGGCCTTGGACTCTGATGGAGCGGGGCGCCCCTGATTTTTAAATCAGAACCCTTACAGATCCTTGAACTCCGAGGGTGGGGCTTTGGACTGATGGGGCACCCCTGATTCTTAAATCAAAGCTTTGACAGATGTTGAACTCCGAGGATGAGGACTTGGACTGATGGAGCGCCCATGATTTTCAGATCGCCTCTTAGTGAGCTTGAACTCCGGGGGTGGGGCCTCGGACGCCCCTGGTTTTTTTGATCAGAACTCTTTCAAAACTTGAACTCCGAGGGTCGGGCCTTGGGTTGCTGGGGCACCCCTGATTTCTAAATCACAACCCTTACAGATCTTGAACTCCGAGGGTGGGGCCTTGGACTCTGATGGAGCGGGGCGCCCCTGATTTTTAAATCAGAACCCTTACAGATCCTTGAACTCTGAGGGTGGGGCTTTGGACTGATGGGGCACCCCTGATTCTTAAATCAAAGCTTTGACAGATGTTGAACTCCGAGGAGGAGGCCCTGGACTGATGGAGCGCCCATGATTTTCAGATCACCGCCTCTTAGTGAGCTTGAACTCCGGGGGTGGGGCCTCGGACGCCCCTGGTTTGTTTAATCAGAACTCTTTCAAATCTTGAACTCCGAGGGTGGGGCCTTGGACTCTGATGGAGCGGGGCGCCCCTGATTTTTAAATCAGAACCCTTACAGATCCTTGAACTCCGAGGGTGGGGCTTTGGACTGATGGGGCACCCCTGATTCTTAAATCGAAGCTTTGACAGATGTTGAACTCCGAGGAGGAGGCCCTGGACTGATGGAGCGCCCATGATTTTCAGATCACCGCCTCTTAGTGAGCTTGAACTCCGGGGGTGGGGCCTCGGACGCCCCTGGTTTTTTTGATCAGAACTCTTTCAAAGCTTGAACTCCGAGGGTCGGGCCTTGGGTTGCTGGGGCACCCCTGATTTCTAAATCACAACCCTTACAGAGCTTGAACTCCGAGGGTGGGGCCTTGGACTCTGATGGAGCGGGGCGCCCCTGATTTTTAAATCAGAACCCTTACAGATCCTTGAACTCCGAGGGTGGGGGCTTTGGACTGATGGGGCACCCCTGATTCTGAAATCAAAGCTTTGACAGATGTTGAACTCCGAGGAGGAGGACTTGGACTGATTGAGCGCCCATGATTTTCAGATCACCGCCTCTTAGTGAGCTTGAACTCCGGGGGTGGGGCCTCGGACGCCCCTGGTTTGTTCCACACACTCGTTTTGAGGGTTGGATCCTTGGGGGCTGGATCAGGGGGGTTTGAAGGCCAAAACCAATTTCCTCAATAGTGCAGTTCAATATACCGATTTAAGGTTTCAAGCTGTTGTAGTATTAGCTTATTTATGTATTTTATTAGGAATTTCAGTGCCGGGGGCACGGCCGTTGACCAAAACATTTTAAAGCACACTGGGAAGCCAGCGTGAGGAAACCCTTTTTTGCCAAACATTTTTGCATTTGTCCAAGCCGGATGTATTGAGCGATGGTGTTCGCTTCTGTCCAAGCCGGATGTGTTGGAAGCTGAAACGTGGTCCTTTGTCACGTGCCACTGCTTGGTTGGCTTGGTTGCTTGGTTGGCTTGCTTGGCTTGCTTGGCTTGCTTGGCTTGGTTCGACTCGCCCTACCCATCCTGCACGCCCCAGCTCAGAGTGGTCTTAGAGACCGCTCCAGTCGGGCTCGGACCACGTGAGCAATGGGTCCTTGATCCGTGCGGGACAGCGTCGCTGGCCGGGCGCTGGGGATTTACTCTGTGTGCTGCTCGCCTGTCCAGCCAGGTGGTGTGTCCGCCGCGGGGTGAAATGCACACAGATTGCAGGGAAGGCCTCGCTACTATTAATAAATACTATGCCACGTACCCACACCACGGTCGAAATATTAACTTCGATCACTGCTGCTTGCCGGCATGGCCCCGCATGGCATCTTATGCTGTGCCTCATTGACAGGTCTTCAGTAACCGGCGCGTCGCACAGCGATTCCGGTGCACTCGATGACGAGCATGACCTGTCCTCTTGCGGGCCGGTATGCAAGGCAATTGGATTTCAGCGCTCCGCATAGGGCAAAGAAGGCAAGCACGACGTCCAAGGCCCTGATTTGCCGGCGCATACTCAGCAGGGTGACCCCATCTTGGCCGAATGGGGGTGGCATTTAAAGAAGTCTCCAGTCCGCATGACTGTCAGAGCACACTCGTGTTTGCAAAGACGCTGGGGAGGCCGTTACTGTGTCGGCATGGCATTGCTTGGCTTGGTTGATTCGATTCTGCAGTGGCATCAATTCTGGTAGCATCAATCAATTGTGGTAGTCAGCATGGCATTGCTTGGCTTGGTTGATTCGATGCTGCAGTGGCATCAATTCTGGTAGCATCAATCAATGTCAATGGTGGTAGTCAGCATGGCATTGCATGGCTTGATTGCTTCGATTGTTGCGGTGGCATCTGATTCGATTTTGCGGTGGCATCAATTCTGATACCATCAGTTCTGGTAGCAGCAACTGTGGTAGTCAGCATGGCATTGCTTGGCTTGGTTGATTCGATTTTGCAGTGGCATCAATTCTGGTAGCATCAGTTCTGGTAGCATCAATTTGTCAATTGTGGTAGCAACAATTGTGGTAGCGCTAATTGTGGTAGCATGATTTGCGGTAGTATAACTATTGTGGTAGCATCAATGGCAAGGTCTGCCTGGCATGTTTTGACAGAGCCGGGGGGGGGGCAGGGCTGGCATGAAATTTGCATTTTGCCAGGTGAAGTCGTTTCAGAAGGCATGTGAGTGATATTTGCGCGGAAGGCTCAGTGAGTGTGTGTGTGTGTGTGTGTGTGTCAGCTTGCTTGGTGATTGATTGTGAGCCCCTTGTAACCTAATGCTGCAGTTCTGGCTCAAGTTGTGCTATGTCGAGTGTGGCCCTCCAGCATCTCCCTGAGGAATTGTGTCTCGAGGAGCAGGGCCAGGATCTCCGGAAAGCACAGCAAGCAATCTACTTGCTCTATTTGCTCTGCCCGAGAAAGGCTGGTGATCTTGTGACACCTGCAGTACATTTCAGACAATTTCCAATTGAGAATAATTTGCTACCTGACATGTCATTGTTTCAATGCAACAACATTTGAGGAGATCTTTCAAACGGGGAAGAGACGGCATCCAGAAACCAGAAGCCTGGATTCTGTCAGCCTGTAACAAGAACGTTAGAGAGCACTTTGGCAAAGATTGATGCAGCCCTTTTTTTTGGCGCTTAAGCTTTCATCATTACAATTCCGTGTTCATTCGAGGCACAATCAAAGCTTGGGGATAGTATACAGCCAATTCGATGTCGGGAACTACGGCAGCAAGAAAGCAGACGCCTCAACGAAAAGTTCCGGTGACTTGGGGCGAGGCAAAGAAGAAGACGACTCGGACGATTGGGGACGCAAGTGGAAGGACCCCGAGAGAAACAAGAGACCACGAACCGGCTATTGATGCTACTGATGATGTGAGCTCTATTGACAACCCGAGCTCTTCGGCAGCTGCTTTCTGCTCCAACACTTCGAGGTCAGTTTTCCTGGGCGGCAAAACCTACGTTTGGCCGAAGAGAGTGGTGATCGTTGGTTATGGGGTTGCCCACCATGGAAATCGTCCATCACCTCAGATGGCAGACTTGTTGGAGAGGTTGGACAGGGAATGTAACTTTTCTAACAAATGGGAGGTTCGCTTGCAGCAGTCAATGCACGTGTCGAAGCTTCATGACATTTGTACATTTTTCATTCATTTCAGTTTCACTCAATTGACAATTGAGGGCAGTGACAGTGACAGTCATGGATGGAAGCCAAGGGAGGCCGAAGGAGGAAGGTTTGGCAGAGAATGTGGCCTATACCAGCATATCATGGCACAGGTGCCTGGTCGAACAGGTGTTGCTTCATGAATCGAGTTGTATAATAATTAATTTTAATTTTAATAAGAATTCACCCTAATGACCGAGGTGTATAGTCATCCCGCAGCGCTCAAGACGCTCCACTTCATCCTCAATTTTCCCGACAAGTTGCTCAGGCTTCTCGAGTCTTTGAATGCTGAAGGTCTTGGAGGTTTTTTTTAGGTTCAGGGACTAGGATAATTATAACCCTCCTATGTGGTCCTTCAATTGTCAGGATCTGCTGTTCGGCGGGATGGCACAGGACGTGTGCCATGATTGCGTTGGTCATGGCTCTCTTCCAAGTCGCTGTGCTGAATTGACTCATTGGTCCAGGTGACACTCAATTGTCTAGTTTTTGTAAGTATCAGCTGTCAGTGCAGGTCTGTGGCATCGAATGCGTCGCATGGTTCGACACTTTAGTCCAGAAGCACAGAAACAAAGATCACAGTGCCATCGCTGCCGATCAACAGCACATTATCGACTTCGCCAATGGCCATCACGTGTCGCTGAGCAGCTTCAGATTTTCGAATGTTGTTTTGAGGTTGTAATATGTAAATATTTAAATGCAATCCATGGTTCTGCCAAAGTGTGCATCAGGAAGCAGAAGCATCTCCTGCCGTCCATTGGTTGGTCGTCGGATGAATGGAAGGCAGCATTGCAAAATGCTTGGAACACATGGACCGACCAATTTGCAAATCAGACTGATTGGGCTTCCATTCAGATGTGCCTGGACTCGAATTCCGCATTGATTTGATTTGCAGTCTGCCCTGTAGTGCCAACACGTACCACTTTGACTCAGGAACTTGAAAACAAGAATGGTCAAGGACAAGCAGGAACATCCCGTGGACCTACCTGCCAGGACATTTCAGAAGCTTCAGAAGCGAAATCAGAAGACGAAGTCAAGAGGAACTGCTGCAGCAGCAGCAGCTGGGAGCAACACTACATTTTCGCTTCAGCTTCAAGAATAAATAATAACATTTCAGTCACAATTGACATCCTCAATTGAGTGTGTGTGTGTCGTCTTCAATGCAAAGCATTTGAGGTGCTGCCAGATGCCAAAAGAGCACGAACTGCTCCGCGTGAGATCCCGGAGACAGATGTCGATGACGCCACAAGAGGGGGTGGTGATCCTGCATCCTCCAGTTCTGCTACTCCGGCTTTTGCCAGGCCACCAGTGCCCGCTCCAGAGTGGCTTCCTTCAGTTTGGATGATCCAAAAGCATCACCAGCAAAAAAAACAAAAGCCAGCGCAACAGCATCAACAGACGAGCCAGGGGCAGGACCAAAAGCAGGAGCACCACCAAAAGCAAGACCGCCAGCAAAAAAATGGGCATCAGCAGAAGTAGGGGCAACGGCAAAAACAAAGCCAGCACCTCTTACGAAAAGCATGCCTGCAAAGCCGAAAAAGCCGGCTGCAAAGCCGCCAAAGCCGCCAGTGTCAGTGGTTGAGGTTGATTCTCCAGAGGGTGTGCCGGAACCGAAAGATCCGCCCAAGTCTCGTCCGTTACATCCAAGGGATGCACGTCTGGCAGCAACACATCCAGTTCAACCTGCCTTTCCTCCGCCGGCGCCAGCAAACCCAACACTTCCGATGATGACGGCATGTGAGATGGCTGTTGGGGAATGCTTTCAGACATTCCTAGGTGGTGGTGCTGCACTGCCGAGCAACAGTTCAGCTCGATCTTCAATTGAGAACATGGTGTCGAGTTTGGCGAATGCTGTGTGGGAGAGGCTGCAGCCAAAACTTGTGGAACTTCAATTCATGTCAACACTTGAGCACAGTGTTCCACTGGCACCTGCCGGTGCGCTGGCGGACCTCACAGCGTGGAATCCGAGTCTTCCTGAGAAGTCGGAGCCCTACAAGGCTGAGCAGGAGCAAATCGACCAGGAGGCGGAAGAGGAGGAAGCAGAGGAGCACGATGAAGAAGTAGTCCCTACCATCGACAGAAACCCTGTGATGCAGCCTGGCAGGGATTTGCATGCAGTTTACAGTGTTGTATTGTTTATATGAAACAGTTGAGGCTGGAGATCTTGGAGGACTACTATATCCCTGAAGATGTCAAGGACCAGTTCTTCCACGTGGCCACCCATCACGATTTCCCATTGCAGCGCCAGGTCAAGCTCATGCCGCTTGAACTGTTCATTGGTTCATTGTGCACCATTACATCCCTTTAAGACTCAGACTCACATGAATCAATCAATATCTGTAGTGCCAAGGATGAACATGCTGATGCGCCATGGTGAGAGACAACAGAGTACGAGCTGGCTGAGACAATGTGTGGGCAACTTGTCCTTGTTCGGGGACAGTGCAAGTCCTTAAACTCAAATGTGGTGAAGCAGTGAGCTTGTGCTGGCTACAGGAAACGAAATGTCCCAGCCACACCCGCCATCCGCTTCGACAGAGCGGCCGCCACTGGAACTGTTCGACCCGACTTGAAGTGAGCTGACTGCCCGGCTGACTGAGCTGAAAGCTCCAATGAGATGTTGAGCTTTCATCCATGGCACTTTCTGGTGCTCGTACACTAAGTACCATACTCAGCTGGTGATTTGGTTGAGTGAATCTACTCAGCTGATTCCAGCTCTTCTGATTGGTTCATTCTCCTCGACTCACACAGACTCTGACAATTCCGTGTCAGTCAGTTTGAAGTTAATTCATGCTATCACCCAAGCACACACACACACACACAGAAACACATAATATAATATCATATCATACAGCTTCCAATGTGCTCAGGTGCTGGAGTTCCTCGAGTTGCAGGAGGCAGTGACATCGATCTCACTGGTGAGTTGTCGATGAAAATGTTGTGTTAGTCAGTCGTCTGGTCATAGATTCATGTTTTTGCAGCTGTTGGTGTCAAAGTTCAGAACTGCTCCGAACAGTAGTTACGCTTTGGATTCCCATGCTACTGGATGAACACTTTCACAATTGAGTCTCAATTGTCACAATTGCAGCATTTTAGAATTGAGAGGTGGCTGCTGAGGCCAAACGCAAATAGCATTTTTTCGCATGTGACTTTTCCTGGTGGCGATGGAGTGTCCTTTTTGCAAGCGTTGCCTGCCTCATTCATACTGGAGGAAATCCCAGTGGTACCAGAAATCAGCTGAAACGCCAATTCGGCACTACTTCAATTGTTGCCGTGACTGTAGCAATGTCCTGGAGAACCTGTATGTGGATCCACGTGAAGTGCGGTCGGCAACAATATTTGTGGCCCAGATGATTGATCTTTTGAGAGCAGATTCAGGCCAACTTCAGCGCAGGTTTCGGAGTGTGTTCCAGGGCTTGGCTGACTACCCATCACAATTTCGAAAACACATATCTCACGGAGGCTGCCTGTACTACAATGGGCAACCGCATGATCCTGGGAATGCGTTATACACAATGGCGTTGGAGTTGCTTCTGCCTGGATTTCGCAGAGCCTATCCTTGGGGCGAAGAGAAACTTGGAGACCTGGTTGAGGGGCTTCTTTGGGTATGGTCTCCGGAATTTTTTGCCTCGGAGGAGTTGCAGCGCAAGGCGGATCAGACCAGGAAGCATTCTAACAAGAACATCAAGTGGCTTCTACATTGTGCCGAGCCGGCAATTACACGAGATTTGACGATGATCGGATTCTTGCATGGGTGGTTTTCATCTGTTTTCATGCTTTCGAGAGCCACTGGCTACACACAACCGTTCTCAAACGTGGAGGAGCTCCTTACTTTTCGGGATTGGACCCCTGAGAACTCTTGCCCAAACAAAAAAATGCGGGCAGAATTGGAAGCAATGGCTCTGAAGTTGGACGAGGTTCTGATGCAGTCGTCAGAGTCTGAGGAGTCACTGGACCCTTATCATTGTAAAGCAGATGAGGATCTAGAGGATGAAGACCCAGAGGAAGACAAAGTTCCCGAAAATGAGGATATAGAGGATGAGGACGAAGACGAAGCCCATGCAATGAGTGATGATGAGCCAATGTACAGACATGAAGTGTGTGACGAAACATCAGACTCAGAGAACGAATACTTACACATGCTGTTGGAACAGTCCTCTGAATCCGAGGACGAGCACGATCCGGCCTGAAACTCTGACTCCTCGAATCGGTGTCGAGTCCTTTTGCCAATTAGGTCAGTGACACTGACAATGCGCCTACCTCTGCCTCTGTGACTCAAAACACACAATTGATTTATTGTGATGACAGTTTCGTGCACAATGAAGTGACAGTGTTGTACACAATTAATTGAGAGTTTGCTTGACTTGCAGATTCCTTATAAAAACCTGATGGTGCTGTACAACTCTATGAACCATCAGAGTGCAAAAGGAAACAGTGTCATGGGCACAGCAAAGTCATCCAGTGAAACTTTGCCTGACAAATCTGTGTCAGTGCATGAGTGGGCAACTGGCATGGCACATGTTGCGGTTGAAAGCCAAGCCAAGAAATGAACAATTCTTCAATTCTGTCAGGTTGTTTGCGACAAAGAGAACCATCACCATGCAGCCGCCTCAGTCTTCAGTGAAAGCCTCTTACATCCAGTCTTGGAATGGTTTGCCTGCTGTTAGAATTGTCTTGCTTCAGCTGCAGCCATTGTCCCCCAAGATCAATTTGGTTTGAAATTTTGATTGACGATCATGTCGAATCCCAAGAAGGAGGGCTATGTGGAATCCCTTCAGTGCTATGTGGACGAAAAAAGGTGCCTCAGCTGCATGCTGTTCCACTTTGAAAGCTACCTGCCGGCATGGGACTACAAGCGCTTGGAGATGATCTCGCACGACTGCAAATGTGATGATGTGGTTTTGGCGGAGTCCAAAGGCAGTGTGTCAGAGGAATCTGCAACCTGCAAAAGCCAGTTGCCGGTCAAGCACTGATGTTTCACCGATGTGATTCGCACAGGACAAATTTGAATTAGTAATTATTCTGCCATTTGCAGATCACTAGCTGCAATTGCAGGTTCCAGAAGATTCCAGCAAGTTTCGATTGGGGGAAAAAGCTGTGGGAAACCTGAGCTATTGCCGAAATTGTCCTTTGTCCAGTGATGCTTGTGGAAATGAATTGCATGTCCATGAATTGTGTCACAATTGTCGTGTCTCAGATCAATTGTGAAGCGCTGAGAACTGGACGGTTCTACATCTGGAGCAAGGAAGGATCTTGAACAGTAGCAACTCAATCGTTGATTGAGTCAGCGGATAGCTCCAGTGACAATGGGCTGGACAGTTTCAAGGAAACAGCAGAATCATGCAAAGGGGCCGTAGCCGGAGCAATTCGCCCTTGCAGCCACCGTTGCCGCCGCCGTTTAATTATGATAATTTCAATTGGCGTCGCTTTTCCAGGAGCAGATCCAGCAGCCCTCGAAGCCCACTCCCCCCGTGGTCCGAGTCCAACCGATCCGACACGCCGGAGAGACTGCGCATGTATAACGGAAGAAACAGGCTTCGTTTTTACAGGACGAATCTCAATGGTTACGTTTTGTCCGGCTGGGAGGAGGAGCGCATGAGACGACTCAGGGCAAACAATCCGCCAATTTTGCCACAGGAACGCCCCATATTGATCGATCATGTTTTGCATTATGATGTCAATCGTCCTCTTTGGAGGCACGAGTATCCGTGGCAACCAGTGCGATGGCGAATCAACCGCCTTGACCGCCATGACGATATGAACAAACAAGAGGGTGCAATGTCGGTACACCATCTAGTGAATTTGCAAGATGGTTACTATTGGCTTCATGTGACTCACGAGTTGCTCACTGTGAACTGCCTTTGCAATTTTCGGACAACTTGCCGTCGTGCTCGCAGATGCTGGGTTATGAGTGAACCGGAGCTGGTCAGGAGGTGGATGCGGCACTGCCTCAGGACACTCGTTCACTCTCAGAGGAATATCGATTATGTTCGAAGGCTGGAAAGAGCCGACAGCTGGGTTGTGCTCCAGAGCAACATGTGGGACGAAGCACAAGAGTACGGGGTAGAGTTTGCTTCATATATCATCCACGCAAGTCGTCGCAGCTATTTCCATCGGAACGAGCACTTTTCCCTGACCCGCCCGACCCATCAGATTCTGCACATTCCTGGCACGCGCGGTCGGCGTGTTTTTCCTCCAGATGAACCGCAGGAAGAGCCTGAGACAGATCCTGACAGTGTGGCTACTGAGAGAGAGCTACGTGCACATCGTCCGGAGGAAGAGCCTGACACAGATCGTGACAGTGTGGATGAGACAGATTTAGATGATGGATGGCGGCTCTGGCGGGAAGAAGCCAGACGACTGCAAGTGAACAATGACAATTGAACGACAATTGAGTTTCACTGACTGGGACTGACAAGTCTGGAAATGAAGTCCCCCAGTTTTTGCTTGGCCTTGGCTGAGAAGACTTGACTCAATTGTGTTACACTCCCCAATTGTGGAAACACTTCAGCAACATTTAGCTCCTGCTGTGGTCTGAGGCGAACCAGCTTGAGAAGAGCACTTGGCCGGGGCCCAGAACTCACAACTGTTGTGTTTGATTCATATATTGCATTTGATCTGCTGTCTAAGTCTATTCAAGTCCTGCAAGATTGGTGGTGTGGACCTCTGTCTGGGTTTGTTTCACATGTTGTCAGTTCCTCTAGAGAATCTGATGGTGCTGTTGAGATTGCTCAAAAAACCATCAGAGCATCACAAGAGGAAACAGTATGGGCAGTCATCCAGTGGGACTTTGCCTGACTAAACAGTGTCAGTGCAAAGAGCATCATCTGGAATGGCACAGCTCTCCTTCAAGGTACATGAGTGCAATTGTCCTGCAGGCTTCTTCCGACCTGGACACCCAGAAGATCTTCTTCGCCGTGTCCTAAGCAGCCAAGCCTAGTTCAGACTGTCAAACCCGGATGCATGTTGGCAAATTGTCTTGGGAGCTGTCAGGCTCAGAATGCAGGTTCACAATAGTTTTCGAAGTATCACATGACATGACTGAAGCCATGTTGAAACAGCGAAAGCGAAAGGCTGCAGAAGCGGGTCTGACCTTTGCCGCACAAAACTTTCGGGTGGATATTGTTATGGATCCTGATTGTGTGAACAATTTCCAAGGATATTCGAGTCACTTGGTGGTTTCGAGTACTGACTTGATCGACCGAGTCAAGTACAAGATTGCAACAGAGCTCTGGACTATTCACCACAGGTGGCTGAAGCCGGACACATTCCATCTTGTACAATGTGAGATTCATCTGCCATACTACTTTCCGCTGACAAGCTATGCCACAGGTCATGTTGTGAGAATTGTTCGTAGTAATCCTTAGATTGACAAGGTTTCACTGCCACTGATGAATGTCTGTGTGTGCAAAAAAGAATTGGCAGAACAGTGTAGTTCGGCAAATTGTGCATGTCTGCAGATGTGTTCGAGTTAATAGTCGTGCAGCTCGGCAGCAGAAGTCTGGCCCTACCAAGAGGGGTGACCACCCGCTCCAGTCACCCTTTCACACCGCTGGCCGGGTGTGGGGCACACAGGGCCTGTGCTAATAAGCACAGCACTGCTGTGGCCAACAGGTTGGGGGTGCAACCTGAGCAGGACAATGAGCTAATGTGCTTGCTGGCAGTGCTTCCACAATGAGTGTGGGAACCCACACCGTGGCGGCCCTTGGGTTAGTTTGGGAGGCCGTTCTGCATGATTATTAAGTCTGGCTTATTGTTTTTTTTTTTCATTGTGTCCCAATAAATAATGCAGTGTATAGTCTCCTGTTCAAATTTCTTGACCTGCCGGTAATGCTTGGGTATGTGAGTGGAATTGAACCATTCTGCAGGTTTGTGGCTTCAAGCGTATTGCCAGTCCTACTTAGTGAGCACAGCATGTCGCAACATGCAGTGGAGAGGGTTCTGGAGAGGAGAGCAGAGCGTGACGACGCTCTTCTGCGGGTCTTGGCGGAGGTGGCGACAGAATCTCCTGCGTCTGAGTCATCAGCTGTGTCATCGAATAGCCCGGGCTTTGTTGAATTTGGCAACAACCCACAATTTTGGCGATTGCTGCGTGAGTTCATCACAAGCACTGATGAAGCCATTATTTCCTTACGGAATCGTGTCACACAATTGGAAGCAATTGTCAGTTGTGACACAGCATCTCAACGAGATGAAGTTCAATCTGATGTTCATCTGAGTGAATGAACTTGGACCTTGCAGAGGTTTCCAAAACACGTCAATGTTTCTTTTCAGTCACTTGCTTGCGCAGTGTGGACCAGACCAGGAGAACAGTTCCAGAGAGAGTGTGTGCGTGTTTGTCAAAAAGTCTGTGATGTGTACAATTCTTCAGGAAGATGTGCCATGCTTGATCGGAGACCAGTTGAGTGCTCTCAGAATGGTAAATAGGACACTGTCACCTGTCGGTCTGTGCTGATTCGCAGCATTACTATTTGTCAAGTGAGTCAGTGAAGCTTCTTTGCAATAGGGCTACTTGCTGCTGCTGGTTCGCCCATTGCAATGGGGAACCGATTTTGTCCACACCGAGCAGGAGCCTCTTTGTCTCCCGGTGGTCATCGCGATTGTGGAGGAAGCTGTTTGTTCAATTGTGAGATGCACGATCAACCTTGCATGAGAACAAAATGGGGA
>CAJNDT010001139.1:0-81443 GCA_905221615.1 Symbiodinium sp. CCMP2592
GATGTGCACCCAGTCCCCTCTAGAGAGTCCCCAGAGAGCCCAAAGCTTCAGGCCACCCCAAAATCTCGATTCCGGGTGGGGAAAGGGCCCACATGACGCCCCTGGGGATTGAGCCCACGACCTTTGCCAAGAAGGCTTTGGAGCCGGACACTTACCCATTAGGCCATGGCCAGATAGTTTTTGGCAAGGTTGCGCACCTTGATAGTAGTTTTGGGAGAGGTCGCAGGCCCAATTCTTGCGGTGTCATTTTGGGCCCTTTCCCCATCCAGAATCGAAATGTTGAAATGACCAAAAGCGCCAAGAGAGCACAACCACACCCGCCCAAAACCGCGCAAACCCACCAACCCTCTGCAACCTGCTGGTTCAACCTCTGCAACCTGCTGCTTCAACCTCTGCAACCTGCTGGTTCAACCTCTGCAACCTGCTGGTTCAACCTGTGCAACCTGCTGGTTCAACCTGTGCAACCTGCTGGTTCAACCTCTGCAACCTGCTGCTTCAACCTCTGCAACCTGCAGGTTCAACCTGCTGGTTCAACCTCTGCAAATTGCTGGTTCAACCTCTGCAACCTCTGCAACTTGCTGTGGATCAACCTCTGCAACCTGCTGGTTCAACCTGTGCAACCTGCTGGTTCAACCTCTGCAACCTGCTGCTTCAACCTCTGCAACCTGCAGCTTCAACCTCTGCAACCTGCAGGTTCAACCTCTGCAACCTGCTGCTTCAACCTCTGCAACCTGCAGGTTCAACCTGTGCAACCTGCTGGTTCAACCTGTGCAACCTGCTGGTTCAACCTCTGCAACCTGCTGCTTCATGCTGCTTCAACCTGTGCAACTTCAACCTCTGCAACCTGCTGCTTCAACCTCTGCAACCTGCTGCTTCAACCTCTGCAACCTGCAGGTTCAACCTGCTGGTTCAACCTCTGCAAATTGCTGGTTCAACCTCTGCAACCTGCAGGTGCAACCTGCTGGTTCAAATCAACCTCTGCCAATTGCTGGTTCAACTCGGCAACCTGCGTTAAACCTCTGCAACTTCTGTGGTTCAACCTCTGCAACCTGCTGGTTTCACCCTGCACCGCAGGTTCAACCTCTGCAACCTTGCTGCTTCAACCTCTGCAACCTGCAGGTTCACCGCTGCAATCTGCAAGGTTCAACCTTGCAACCTGCTGCTTCACTCTGCAACCTGCCTGGTTCACCGGTGCAACCTGGCTCCGATCTCTTCAAACCTCCTGCAACCTGCTGGGTTTTCAACCTCTGTAAACTGCTGCTTCAACTCTGCAACCTGCTGGTTCAGCCTCTGCAACCTGCTGGCTCAACCTCTGCAACCTGCTGCTTCAACCTCTGCAACCTGCTGCTTCAACATCTGCAACCTGCTGGTTCAACCTCTGCAACCTGCTGGTTCAACCTCTGCAACCTGCCCCACGAAAGCCGGATGTGCACCCAGTCCGCTCTAGAGAGTCCCCGGAGAGCCCAAAGCTTCAGGCCACCCCAAAATCTCGATTCCGGGTGGGGAAAGGGCCTAAATGACGCCCCCGGGGATTGAGCCCACGAATTTTGCCAAAAAGGCTTTAGGACCGGACACTTATCCATTAGGCCATTGCCAGATAGCTTTTTGGCAAGGTTGCGCACCTCCCTAGTAGTTTTGGGAGAGGTCGTTGGGCCCTTTCCCCATCCAGAATCGAAATGTTGAAATGACCAAAAGCGCCAAGAGAGCACAACCACACCCGCCCAAAACCGCGCAAGCCCACCAAACCTCTGGAACATGCAGGTTCAACCTTTGCAACCTGCAGGTTCAACCTCTGCAACCTGCTGGCTCAACCTCCTGCTGGTTCAACCTGTGCAACCTGCTGGTTCAACCTGTGCAACCTGCTGCTTCAAAATCTGCAACCTGCAGCTTCAACCTCTGCAACCTGCAGGTTCAACCTCTGCAACCTGCTGCTTCAACCTCTGCAACCTGCAGGTTCAACCTCTGCAACCTGCAGGTTCAACCTGTGCAACCTGCTGCTTCAACCTCTGCCTCTGCAACCTGCTGGTTCAACCTCTGCAACCTGCTGGCTCAACCTGTGCAACCTGCTGTGGTTCAACCTCTGCAACCTGCTGCTTCAACCTCTGCAACCTGCTGCTTCAACCTCTGCAACCTGCTGGTTCAACCTCTGCAACCTGCTGGCTCAACCTCTGCAACCTGCTGCTTCAACCTGTGCAACCTGCTGGTTCAACCTCTGCAACCTGCAGGTTCAACCTCTGCAACCTGCTGGTTCAACCTCTGCAACCTGCTGGTTCAACCTGTGCAACCTGCTGGTTCAACCTGTGCAACCTGCTGCTTCAACCTCTGCAACCTGCAGGTTCAACCTCTGCAACCTGCTGCTTCAACCTCTGCAACCTGCAGGTTCAACCTCTGCAACCTGCAGGTTCAACCTCTGCAACCTGCTGCTTCAACCTCTGCCTCTGCAACCTGCTGGTTCAACCTCTGCAACCTGCTGGTTCAACCTGTGCAACCTGCTGTGGTTCAACCTCTGCAACCTGCTGCTTCAACCTCTCTGCAACCTGCTGGTTCAACCTCTGCAACCTGTTGCTTCAACCTCTGCAACCTGCAGCTTCGACCTCTGCAACCTGCTGGTTCAACCTCTGCAACCTGCTGGTTCAACCTCTGCAACCTTCTGGTTCAACCTCTGCAACCTGCTGGTTCAACCTCTGCAACCTGCTGTTGATGTTGGGAACTTGCACCGGGGAGGGTTTTGGTGGGTTTGCGCGGTTTTCGGCGGGTTTGGTTGTGCTCTTGGCGGTTTTTGGTCATTTCAAATTTCGATTCTGGATGGGGAAAGGACCCACGGGGACACCGCCAGAATTGGGCCTGCGACCGTGCCCAAATCCCCTACGGAGGCAGCTGCCAGCCCCAGAACTATCTGGCCATGGCCTAATGGGTAAACGTCTGCCTCCAAAGCCCTCCTCGCAAAGGCTGCGGGCTCAATCCCCGGGGGTGTCATTTGGGCCCTTTCCCCACCCGGAATCGAGATTTTGGGGTGACCTGAAGCTCTGGGCTCTCTGGAGACTTAAGAAACGCTATTATAAGGGCTGCAAATCGCACCAAATCCGTGCAAATGCACACTAAAACCGTGCAAATGCACACTAAATCCGTGCAAAGACATACGAAATTCGTGCTAATACACACCAAGTTCGTGCTAATACACACGAAATGCGTGCAAGTACACACCAAATCCATGCAAATACACACTGAATCCGTGCAAATACACGCCGAATCCATGCAAACACACACTAAATCCGTGTAAAGACACACACACTAAATCCCTCTAACTACACACCAGGCACACAGTAAATGCGTGCAAATACACACGGAATCTGTGCAAATACACACACTACATCCCTGTAATTAGACACCGAATACTGCGTGCAAATACTCACGATCCGTGCAAATCCATGCAAATACACACTAAATTCGTGCAACTACACAGGACGTGAGTGCAAATACACACCAAATCCGTGCAAATACACACGGAATCCGTGCAAATACATCTAAATCCGTGAATCCGTGCAAATACATACTAAATCCGTGCAAAAACACACTGAATCCGTGCAAATACACACTAAATCCGTGCAAACACACAAATCCGTGCAAATACACACTAAATCCGTAAATACGCATTAAAAAAATAGGCTTCAATAAAGGCTTGGCTAATAAAGCTTTTCATGCGGCTCAATTGAGCAGTTGCTGACTCATGCAATTATAATTCTTCCCCCTAAACCCTAAACCCTAAACCCCCTAAACCTTCCCCTTAATTCAAATTAGGGTTTAAAGGGCGGTGCTACTTCCGGGTGGATCGGGGGAAAAGTGTTTTTATAATTAGGGGGTCCTTTAATAAACGGGGGAGGGGATTAGTGGTGGTAGTAGCAGTAGTAGTAGTAGTAGTAGCAGCAGCAGCAGTAGTAGTAGTAGTACTTGCATCAACGCAACAAAATCGGGTGCAACTTGCAGCCGATTGTTTCAATGCCGACACTGCATACCCTGCCTGTATATTGACCTGGTCGGACTTGCGACTAAAAGTGCTTATGGTTCATTCATGGCCTTTTCCTTCTGGACACACGGCAGCTGTCAGTTAGCCAGAGGCAGTCTTGACGGAGATTGTAGTCAACGCTTTGAATGGGCACGGTTGCCCTATCTTACTGTTGTTGGAATCTGTTGCATAGGGGCCATGAAGAGTCAGTGCTTCCGAAAGTCTTGACGTCTACATCTTGAGTTGATGCTTTGGAAGTTTAGGGAAAGTTAATAGGGCTTAGGCTTAGATAGTTTAGCACCTTGTGACAGGGTGGTTTCGAGTGCGGAGATGCCAGACCACCAACAAAGACCATGAGGGTTAAGGCTGTTTAAGCCCAAACTCACACCAGACATGTCATGAAGGCGGGTTTTTGGCCCATAGGGTGGCTAGCTCCTTTCTATAACGACGCAAACATTGAACGCCGTTCGAGCGTCAGCAATATGTTTGAGCGCCCGAATGCCAGTAGCATTGTTTGTTTTGTAGAGTGTGGGTTCTTAGTCTTCCAAGTAGATGCACAGAGCCACAGAAAGTGAGTGACTTTTGGCATGGAAGCTAGAAGTCGCTGCCTTGGCATGGACCAAGTCGGAAGAGATGGGGGGGGGTGCTACTTACCGGGCTGGCACAGTAGGCGAGGGCCTGCAGTCTTTAGTGAGACTATTTCGGGCATCTCCCCAAACATGGCAGTTGTACCCTTGTGACAGCCCTTGTGGGTATCCCGATCCTGCGGAAAGGTTGATCCGACGTTTGGGCGACGTGTCGCCACTCCGCAGTACCACGATGCGCAACTCGGTGAGTCGATGGTTGTTTACGAGGCTTTGTGGCTGATCCCCAAATGTCCCAAATCCCTTACACCGCCCCTTGCAAACCCATCATTACCCTAAGAATTCTGTCTCAGGTATCATGGGTCAAAGCCAGGGGTTGCAGGATGTTGCGGAGCAGAGCATGTGTCATGAACATGGAGACTAAAGAGTTGAAGCGCAGATTTCGGGCTGCAAGAGTAGTAGCGGGGGCGCCAGGATTTCAGGGATATTCCCCCTAATATCAACCCTCCTTCAATAAAAACTCGGAAAGTGTTTTGTTGTCTCTACTGCTACTTTTGAGGGGCTCGTGCTCTAGCGTTTGCTCTTGCGCTGGCTTTTGCTCCTGTTCCTGCATCCCTGGCGCGAGCTCCTGCTCTGGCTCTTACTCTTGCATCTCCTGCTCTTTGCTCTTGCTGCTGCTCTTGCTGATGCTCCGCTTTTGCGCTTGCTCCAACTGCTGCTATTGCTCTGGATCTTGCTCCTACTGTGCTCTAAGGGTATTTGGAGCCTCGAAATCCCCCTAATTCAGAATAGGTTTTAAAGGGCAGGGACGATTTCGGGAGGATTCGCCCCAATGTGTTTAATTTTAGGGGGGTGCTTAATGAAAGGGGGAAGTGATAAAGGCATCAACCTTACCGGAACGGACGGCGAGGTCAGGCTTACACAACTCCTTCAGCGCAGTGGCGCACGAGGCGGTGCGACTCTCAGAATGGAAAAAGCTAGGATGCCGGAAGCGGACGGTCTGTCAGGGCATTCGGGTTTCAGGGTTGAGTTAAGGCTTCTGCATACATATAGGATTATTGATTAGGAGGTACTTGGTTCAGCTTCTGGCTTTCCAGTTCTTATGCGTTTGGTCACAGAACTGCGATCGATCTTCTTCTTGGTATGCATCTTTGAATCTAGGGACATACACACAGAATTGAAGTCATGCAACTGTCGTGCTTGAGTTGTGAAAACGCGACGTTCCTCACCTGTAAGCTAACGTATATCCTGATTGTGTAGAACAGCATAGGATGATGACAACTTGATGTTTGGCTCAAGAGTGAAAAGGCGCGTCCTGAAGTTGGCGCTGCTTTGGGGGCTGGGGGCTGTATTGCCAAGCTTGGAAGAAGAAATCCAAGACAGCACGTTCCTGATCATGCCCTTATCTGCAACATCTGTTTCAATACTTGGGTGCATCGTTCGGTGGGACTGCGCTGCACCGCAGTGGGCTGCCTGTATTGAAGCATAAACATGCAGTAACTGCAGCACGGTGTCTGCCTCTTTGAGGGGTAGATCTTGCATGGGGGGAGGGGTGGCTAGTAGGCGCCCCCGCCCCTAGTAGTTGTAGCAGTGGTAGTGGTGGTAGTAGCAGTAGTAGTAGTAGTAGTAGCAGCAGCAGCAGTAGTAGTAGTAGTAGTAGTACTAGCATCAACGCAACAAAATCGGGTGCAACTTGCAGCCGATTGTTTCAATGCCGACACTGCATACCCTGCCTGTATATTGACATGGTCGGACTTGCGACTAAAAGTGCTTATGGTTCATTCATGGCCTTTTCCTTCTGGACACACGGCAGCTGTCAGTTAGCCAGAGGCAGTCTTGACGGAGATTGTAGTCAACGCTTTGAATGGGCACGGTTGCCCTATCTTACTGTTGTTGGAATCTGTTGCATAGGGGCCATGAAGAGTCAGTGCTTCCGAAAGTCTTGACGTCTACATCTTGAGTTGATGCTTTGGAAGTTTAGGGAAAGTTAATAGGGCTTAGGCTTAGATAGTTTAGCACCTTGTGACAGGGTGGTTTCGAGTGCGGAGATGCCAGACCACCAACAAAGACCATGAGGGTTAAGGCTGTTTAAGCCCAAACTCACACCAGACATGTCATGAAGGCGGGTTTTTGGCCCATAGGGTGGCTAGCTCCTTTCTATAACGACGCAAACATTGAACGCCGTTCGAGCGTCAGCAATATGTTTGAGCGCCCGAATGCCAGTAGCATTGTTTGTTTTGTAGAGTGTGGGTTCTTAGTCTTCCAAGTAGATGCACAGAGCCACAGAAAGTGAGTGACTTTTGGCATGGAAGCTAGAAGTCGCTGCCTTGGCATGGACCAAGTCGGAAGAGATGGGGGGGGGTGCTACTTACCGGGCTGGCACAGTAGGCGAGGGCCTGCAGTCTTTAGTGAGACTATTTCGGGCATCTCCCCAAACATGGCAGTTGCACCCTTGTGGGTATCCCGATCCTGCGGAAAGGTTGATCCGACGTTTGGGCGACGTGTCGCCACTCCGCAGTACCACGATGCGCAACTCGGTGAGTCGATGGTTGTTTACGAGGCTTTGTGGCTGATCGCCAAATGTCCCAAATCCCTTTCACCGCCCCTTCCAAACACATCATTACCCTAAGAATTCTGTCTCAGGTCTCATGGGTCAAAGCCAGGGGTTGCAGGATGTTGCGGAGCAGAGCATGTGTCATGAACATGAAGACTAAAGAGTTGAAGCGCAGATTTCGGGCTGCAAGAGTGGTAGCGGGGGCGCCAGGATTTCAGGGATATTCCCCCTAATATTAACCCTCCTTCAATAAAAACTCGGAATGTGTTTTGTTGTCTCTACTGCTACTTTTGAGGGGCTCGTGCTCTAGCGTTTGCTCTTGCGCTGGCTTTTGCTCCTGTTCCTGCATCCCTGGCGCGAGCTCCTGCTCTGGCTCTTACTGTTGCATCTCCTGCTCTTTGCTCTTGCTGCTGCTCTTGCTGATGCTCCGCTTTTGCGCTTGCTCCAACTGCTGCTATTGCTCTGGATCTTGCTCCTACTGTGCTCTAAGGGTATTTGGAGCCTCGAAATCCCCCTAATTCAGAATAGGTTTTCAAGGGCAGGGACGATTTCGGGAGGATTTGCCCCAATGTGTTTAATTTAAGGGGGGTGCTTAATGAAAGGGGGAAGTGATAAAGGCATCAACCGTACCGGAACGGACTGCGAGGTCAGGCTTCCACAACTCCTTCAGCGCAGTGGCGCACGAGGCGGTGCGACTCTCAGGATGGAAAAAGCTAGGATGCCAGAAGCGGACGGTCTGTCAGGGCATTCGGGTTTCAGGGTTGCGTTAAGGCTTCTGCATACATATAGGATTATTGATTAGGAGGTACGTGGTTCAGCTTCTGGCTTTGCAGTTCTTATGCGTTTAGTCACAGCCTGCCATCGATCTTCTTCTTAGTATGCATCTAGGAATCTAGGGACATACACACAGAATTGAAGTCATGCAACTTTCGTGCTTGAGCTGTGAAAACGCGACGTTCCTCACCTGTAAGCTAATGCATATCCTGATTGTGTAGAACAGCATAGGATGATGACAACTTGATGTTTGGCTCAAGAGTGAAAAGGCGCGTCCTGAAGTTGGCGCTGCTTTGGGGGCTGGGGGCTGTATTGCCAAGCTTGGAAGAAGAAATCCAAGACAGCACGTTCCTGATCATGCCCTTATCTGCAACATCTGTTTCAATACTTGGGTGCATCGTTCGGTGGGACTGCGCTGCACCGCAGTGGGCTGCCCGTACTAAAGCATAAACATGCAGTAAATTCAGCACGGTGTCTGCCTCTTTGAGGGGTAGATCTTGGGGGGGGGGGGTGGCTAGTAGGCGCCCCCGCCCCTAGTAGTTGTAGCAGTGGTAGTGGTGGTAGTAGTAGTAGTAGCAGCAGTAGTAGTAGTAGTATCAACGCAACGAAATCGGTTTTACTTGCAGTCGATTGTTTCAATGCCGACATTGCATACCCTGCCTGTATATTGACATGGTCGGACTGGCGACTAAGAGTGCTCCGGTTGCCATGATCAGTGCAGAGGGGCGTGTGCTTATGGTTCATTCATGGCCTTTTCCTTCTGGACACACGGCAGCTGTCAGTTAGCCAGAGGCAGTCTTGACGGAGATTGTAGTCAACGCTTTGAATGGGCACGGTTGCCCTATCTTACTGTTGTTGGAATCTGTTGCATAGGGGCCATGAAGAATCAGTGCTTCCGAAAGTCTTGACGTCTACATCTTGAGTTGATGCTTTGGAAGTTTAGGGAAAGTTAATAGGGCTTAGGCTTAGATAGTTTAGCACCTTGTGACAGGGTGGTTTCGAGTGCGGAGATGCCAGACCACCAACAAAGACCATGAGGGTTAAGGCTGTTTAAGCCCAAACTCACACCAGACATGTCATGAAGGCGGGTTTTTGGCCCATAGGGTGGCTAGCTCCTTTCTATAACGACGCAAACATTGAACGCCGTTCGAGCGTCAGCAATATGTTTGAGCGCCCGAATGCCAGTAGCATTGTTTGTTTTGTAGAGTGTGGGTTCTTAGTCTTCCAAGTAGATGCACAGAGCCACAGAAAGTGAGTGACTTTTGGCATGGAAGCTAGAAGTCGCTGCCTTGGCATGGACCAAGTCGGAAGAGATGGGGGGGGTGCTACTTACCGGGCTGGCACAGTAGGCGAGGGCCTGCAGTCTTTAGTGAGACTATTTCGGGCATCTCCCCAAACATGGCAGTTGCACCCTTGTGGGTATCCCGATCCTGCGGAAAGGTTGATCCGACGTTTGGGCGACGTGTCGCCACTCCGCAGTACCACGATGCGCAACTCGGTGAGTCGATGGTTGTTTACGAGGCTTTGTGGCTGATCGCCAAATGTCCCAAATCCCTTTCACCGCCCCTTCCAAACACATCATTACCCTAAGAATTCTGTCTCAGGTCTCATGGGTCAAAGCCAGGGGTTGCAGGATGTTGCGGAGCAGAGCATGTGTCATGAACATGGAGACTAAAGAGTTGAAGCGCAGATTTCGGGCTGCAAGAGTAGTAGCGGGGGCGCCAGGATTTCAGGGATATTCCCCCTAATATCAACCCTCCTTCAATAAAATCTCGGAAAGTGTTTTGTTGTCTCTACTGCTACTTTTGAGGGGCTCGTGCTCTAGCGTTTGCTCTTGCGCTGGCTTTTGCTCCTGCTTCTGCATCCCTGGCGTGTGCTCCTGCTCTGGCTCTTCTCTTGCATCTCCTGCTCTTTGCTCTTGCTGATGCTCCGCTTTTGCGCTTTCTCCAACTGCTGCTATTGCTCTGGATCTTGCTCCTACTGTGCTCTAAGGGTATTTGGAGCCTCGAAATCCCCCTAATTCAGAATAGGTTTTCAAGGGCAGGGACGATTTCGGGAGGATTTGCCCCAATGTGTTTAATTTAAGGGGGGTGCTTAATGAAAGGGGGAAGTGATAAAGGCATCAACCGTACCGGAACGGACTGCGAGGTCAGGCTTCCACAACTCCTTCAGCGCAGTGGCGCACGAGGCGGTGCGACTCTCAGGATGGAAAAAGCTAGGATGCCAGAAGCGGACGGTCTGTCAGGGCATTCGGGTTTCAGGGTTGCGTTAAGGCTTCTGCATACATATAGGATTATTGATTAGGAGGTACGTGGTTCAGCTTCTGGCTTTGCAGTTCTTATGCGTTTAGTCACAGCCTGCCATCGATCTTCTTCTTAGTATGCATCTAGGAATCTAGGGACATACACACAGAATTGAAGTCATGCAACTTTCGTGCTTGAGCTGTGAAAACGCGACGTTCCTCACCTGTAAGCTAATGTATATCCTGATTGTGTAGAACAGCATAGGATGATGACAACTTGATGTTTGGCTCAAGAGTGAAAAGGCGCGTCTTGAAGTTGGCGCTGCTTTGGGGGCTGGGGGCTGTATTGCCAAGCTTGGAAGAAGAAATCCAAGACAGCACGTTCCTGATCATGCCCTTATCTGCAACATCTGTTTCAATACTTGGGTGCATCGTTCGGAGGGACTGCGCTGCACCGCAGTGGGCTGCCCGTACTAAAGCATAAACATGCAGTAAATTCAGCACGGTGTCTGCCTCTTTGAGGGGTAGATCTTGCGTGGGGGGGGGGGTGGCTAGTAGGCGCCCCCGCCCCTAGTAGTTGTAGCAGTGGTAGTGGTGGTAGTAGTAGTAGTAGCAGCAGTAGTAGTAGTAGTATCAACGCAACGAAATCGGTTTTACTTGCAGTCGATTGTTTCAATGCCGACATTGCATACCCTGCCTGTATATTGACATGGTCGGACTGGCGACTAAGAGTGCTCCGGTTGCCATGATCAGTGCAGAGGGGCGTGTGCTTATGGTTCATTCATGGCCTTTTCCTTCTGGACACACGGCAGCTGTCAGTTAGCCAGAGGCAGTCTTGACGGAGATTGTAGTCAACGCTTTGAATGGGCACGGTTGCCCTATCTTACTGTTGTTGGAATCTTTTGCATAGGGGCCATGAAGAGTCAGTGCTTCCGAAAGTCTTGACGTCTACATCTTGAGTTGATGCTTTGGAAGTTTAGGGAAAGTTAATAGGGCTTAGGCTTAGATAGTTTAGCACCTTGTGACAGGGTGGTTTCGAGTGCGGAGATGCCAGACCACCAACAAAGACCATGAGGGTTAAGGCTGTTTAAGCCCAAACTCACACCAGACATGTCATGAAGGCGGGTTTTTGGCCCATAGGGTGGCTAGCTCCTTTCTATAACGACGCAAACATTGAACGCCGTTCGAGCGTCAGCAATATGTTTGAGCGCCCGAATGCCAGTAGCATTGTTTGTTTTGTAGAGTGTGGGTTCTTAGTCTTCCAAGTAGATGCACAGAGCCACAGAAAGTGAGTGACTTTTGGCATGGAAGCTAGAAGTCGCTGCCTTGGCATGGACCAAGTCGGAAGAGATGGGGGGGGTGCTACTTACCGGGCTGGCACAGTAGGCGAGGGCCTGCAGTCTTTAGTGAGACTATTTCGGGCATCTCCCCAAACATGGCAGTTGTACCCTTGTGGGTATCCCGATCCTGCGGAAAGGTTGATCCGACGTTTGGGCGACGTGTCGCCACTCCGCAGTACCACGATGCGCAACTCGGTGAGTCGATGGTTGTTTACGAGGCTTTGTGGCTGATCCCCAAATGTCCCAAATCCCTTTCACCGCCCCTTCCAAACACATCATTACCCGAAGAATTCTGTCTCAGGTATCATGGGTCAAAGCCAGGGGTTGCAGGATGTTGCGGAGCAGAGCATGTGTCATGAACATGGAGACTAAAGAGTTGAAGCGCAGATTTCGGGCTGCAAGAGTGGTAGCGGGGGCGCCAGGATTTCGAGATATTCCCCCTAATATTAACCCTCCTTCAATAAAAACTCGGAAAGTGTTTTGTTGTCTCTACTGCTACTTTTGAGGGGCTCGTGCTCTAGCGTTTGCTCTTGCGCTGGCTTTTGCTCCTGCTTCTGCATCCCTGGCGCGAGCTCCTGCTCTGGCTCTTACTCTTGCATCTCCTGCTCTTTGCTGTTGCTGCTGCTCTTGCTGATGCTCCGCTTTTGCGCTTGCTCCAACTGCTGCTATTGCTCTGGATCTTGCTCCTACTGTGCTCTAAGGGTATTTGGAGCCTCGAAATCCCCCTAATTCAGAATAGGTTTTAAAGGGCAGGGACGATTTCGGGAGGATTCGCCCCAATGTGTTTAATTTTAGGGGGGTGCTTAATGAAAGGGGGAAGTGATAAAGGCATCAACCTTACCGGAACGGACGGCGAGGTCAGGCTTACACAACTCCTTCAGCGCAGTGGCGCACGAGGCGGTGCGACTCTCAGAATGGAAAAAGCTAGGATGCCGGAAGCGGACGGTCTGTCAGGGCATTCGGGTTTCAGGGTTGAGTTAAGGCTTCTGCATACATATAGGATTATTGATTAGGAGGTACTTGGTTCAGCTTCTGGCTTTCCAGTTCTTATGCGTTTGGTCACAGAACTGCGATCGATCTTCTTCTTGGTATGCATCTGGGGACATACACACAAAATTGAAGTCATGCAACTGTCGTGCTTGAGTTGTGAAAACGCGACGTTCCTCACCTGTAAGCTAACGTATATCCTGATTGTGTAGAACAGCATAGGATGATGACAACTTGATGTTTGGCTCAAGAGTGAAAAGGCGCGTCCTGAAGTTGGCGCTGCTTTGGGGGCTGGGGGCTGTATTGCCAAGCTTGGAAGAAGAAATCCAAGACAGCACGTTCCTGATCATGCCCTTATCTGCAACATCTGTTTCAATACTTGGGTGCATCGTTCGGAGGGACTGCGCTGCACCGCAGTGGGCTGCCCGTACTAAAGCATAAACATGCAGGAGCTGCAGCACGGTGTCTGCCTCTTTGAGGGGTAGATCTTGCATGGGGGGGGTGGCTAGTAGGCGCCCCCGCCCCTAGTAGTTGTCGCAGTGGTAGTGGTGGTAGTAGCAGTAGTAGTAGTAGCAGTAGTAGTAGTGGTGGTAGTAGTAGTAGCGCATCCCCCCCCGGTGCGACGCCCAGACCTCTTATTTTTGGGACTTGTTGTGGTCGGAAATGCTGTGTTTTACAGCACTTTTTTTCCGCAGTTATCGAAAGTGGCAACTGTTCCTGGTTTCGTGTGAATTTTATCATGTTTTCTAACATTGCTCATCAATCTCGCAGCCAAAACTGCTGGTATTTACAGCACTTGTCTCTGCGAAGTTCATGATTTTTTGCTGTTTTTTGAAGTCTCGATTTTTCGTGCCCAAAACCTAGCGATCAGAATCAAGGTTTTTTGGCCTAATTTTGATCATGACGTTCATGCAAATCGTTGGAAAAGAGAGCATCCATGTCCAAAACCTAATGACGTCCATGGTCTAGGGCATTGAGTTTTGGAGAGCATCCATGTCCAAAACCTAATGACGTCCATGGTCTAGGGCATTGAGGTTTGGAGAGCATCCATGTCCAAAACCTAATGACGTCCATGGTCTAGGGCATTGACGTTTGGAGAGCATCCATGTCCAACACCTAATGACGTCCATGGTTTAGGGCATTGAGTTTTGGAGAGCATCCAGCTCTGATGGAACATGTTGTACATCCACGAACTCAGCGACCGGCGTCGCACCAGGGGGGGGATAGGGTAGTAGTAGTAGTAGTAGTAGTAGTAGTAGTAGCAGTAGTAGACGAATCAATGCAACAAAATCGGGTGCTTCTGGGTTCGAAAAGGCCATCTCATGTCTCCAGCGCCAGGCGCAGATTTCGGAGAATCTGTCCGATGCTGGAGCCCCGGTATCTCTCTCCTCTGAGTTTAGAAAGTGATGGCATGAGGTAGGACCCTTACGCGGAGTTGGTCTTTCTGTTTGATGACATCAGTGGGTTTACGCCAGTAAGCTCTGAAAGTCATGGGCTCTGTACGTGAAACCGGCGAGGCACGAGACTCCAGGCCCTAGCAAACAGACCACAGAGGCCATGAAGCCTCTCCGGCGTCGCACAGGGTCCTGAACAACCCTGTTTGTGGCCATTGCCTCGTGGATTCGCCTGAGGTGCCTATGATCCGTTCGGACAGCACTAGCACCTCGGCCAGCGACGCCAGCGAGCCGCAGCTTTGGTGCAAGGCAGGGTATTTATGAACGCGTGCCAGTATGTATGTACGTATGTATATATGTAATAAAATATAAACAGATGCATACATGTACAAATAGAGATATGGGTACAAACGTGGAAAAGGATACAGAGAGATAGTAGCATCTCTTTTTGTGCGCAATTTGTATGTATCTACAACATATATATATATATATATACATACATGTATGCATATGTACGGGGAGGGAGGGGGAGAGAGAGAAAGAGTGGGTGTGTGTGTGTGTGTGGCGAGAGAGAGAGAGAGAGAGAGAGAGAGAGAGAGAGAGAGAAAGAGAGAGAGAGAGAGGAGTTGGGGTAGAGCTGGTGTTTTGGAGATCATGGGGATTCACAGGGTACAGGCCAGGGTGTTGGTTGCCGTAATGGCTGTTTGGGCCGTAGGGTGTTCCTCGTTCAGCTTGCTGAGCAACCTACATCTTGCAGATACGTTGTGCCAAGGGTCAGCAATATGTTTGAGCGCCCGAATGCCAGTAGCATTGTTTGTTTTGTAGGGTGCGGGTTCTTAGTCTTCCAAGTAGACGCACAGAGCCACAGAAAGTGACTTTTGGCATGGGAGCTAGAAGTCGCTGCCTTGGCATGGACCGAGTCGGAAGGGAGGGGGGGGTGCTAGTTACCGGGCTGGCACAGTAGGCGAGGGCCTGCAGTCTTTAGTGAGACTATTTCGGGCATCTCCCCAAACATGGCAGTTGTACCCTTGTGACAGCCCTTGTGGGTATCCCGATCCTGCGGAAAGGTTGATCCGACGTTTGGGCGACGTGTCGCCACTCCGCAGTACCACGATGCGCAACTCGGTGAGTCGATGGTTGTTTACGAGGCTTTGTGGCTGATCCCCAAATGTCCCAAATCCCTTACACCGCCCCTTGCAAACCCATCATTACCCTAAGAATTCTGTCTCAGGTATCATGGGTCAAAGCCAGGGGTTGCAGGATGTTGCGGAGCAGAGCATGTGTCATGAACATGGAGACTAAAGAATTGAAGCGCAGATTTCGGGCTGCAAGAGTAGTAGCGGGGGCGCCAGGATTTCAGGGATATTCCCCCTAATATTAACCCTCCTTCAATAAAAACTCGGAAAGTATTTTGTTGTCTCTACTGCTACTTTTGAGGGGGTCGTGCTCTAGCGTTTGCTCTTGCGCTGGCTTTTGCTCCTGCTTCTGCATCCCTGGCGTGTGCTCCTGCTCTGGCTCTTCTCTTGCATCTCCTGCTCTTTGCTCTTGCTGATGCTCCGCTTTTGCGCTTTCTCCAACTGCTGCTATTGCTCTGGATCTTGCTCCTACTGTGCTCTAAGGGTATTTGGAGCCTCGAAATCCCCTAATTCAGAATAGGTTTTAAAGGGCAGGGACGATTTCGGGAGGATTCGCCCCAATGTGTTTAATTTTAGGGGGGTGCTTAATGAAAGGGGGAAGTGATAAAGGCATCAACCTTACCGGAACGGACGGCGAGGTCAGGCTTATACAACTCCTTCAGCGCAGTGGCGCACGAGGCGGTGCGACTCTCAGAATGGAAAAAGCTAGGATGCCGGAAGCGGACGGTCTGTCAGGGCATTCGGGTTTCAGGGTTGAGTTAAGGCTTCTGCATACATATAGGATTATTGATTAGGAGGTACTTGGTTCAGCTTCTGGCTTTCCAGTTCTTATTTCTTATGCGTTTAGTCACAGCCTGCCATCGATCTTCTTCTTAGTATGCATCTTTGAATCTAGGGACATACACAGAATTGAAGTCATGCAACTGTCGTGCTTGAGTTGTGAAAACGCGACGTTCCTCACCTGTAAGCTAACGTATATCCTGGTTGTGTAGAACAGCATAGGATGATGACAACTTGATGTTTGGCTCAAGAGCGAAAAGGCGCGTCTTGAAGTCGGCGCTGCTTTGGGGGCTGGGGGCTGTATTGCCAAGCTTGGAAGAAGAAATCCAAGACAGCACGTTCCTGATCATGCCCTTATCTGCAACATCTGTTTCAATACTTGGGTGCATCGTTCGGTGGGACTGCGCTGCACCGCAGTGGGCTGCCCGTACTAAAGCATAAACATGCAGTAAATTCAGCACGGTGTCTGCCTCTTTGAGGGGTAGATCTTGCGTGGGGGGGGGGGTGGCTAGTAGGCGCCCCCGTCCCTAGTAGTTGTAGCAGTGGTGGTGGTAGTAGTAGTAGTAGCAGCAGTCGCAGTAGTAGTAGTAGTAGAAGAATCATCAATGCAACAAAATCGGGTGCTTCTGGGTTCGAAAAGGCCATCTCATGTCTCCAGTGCCAGGCGCAGATTTCGGAGAATCTGTCCGATGCTGGAGCCCCGGTATCTCTTGTGAAGCGCACTCTCTCCTCTGAGTTCAGAAAGTGATGGCATGAGGTAGGACCTTTACCCTGAGTTGGTCCTTCTGTTTGATGACATAAGTGGGTTTACGCCAGTAAACTGTGAAAGTCATGGGCTCTGTACCTGAAACCGTCGAGGCACGAGACTCCAGGCCATAGCAAAGAGACCACAGAGGCCATGAAGCCCCTCCACCACCTCGTGGATTCGCCTGAGGTGCCTATGATGCGTTCGGACAGCGCCAGCGCCTCTGGCAGCGACTCCAGCGAGCCGCAGCTTTGGTGCCAGGCGGGTTATTTCTGCCCGCGTGCAAGTATGTATGTACGTATGTGTATATATATAGAGGTATAAACAAGGACATAGATACAGAGAGATAGTAGCATTTTTTTGTGCGCAACTTGTATTGTATCTACAACATATGTTTATATATATATATATATACATATACATACACAAGTAGCAGTAGTAGTAGTAGTCGTAGTAGTAGTAGTAGTTATAGTAGCAGTAGTAGTGGTAGTAGTAGTAGTAGCAGTACTATCAGTAGCAGTAGCAGTGGCAGTGGAAGGTGGTAGTAGTAGTAGTAGTAGTAGTAGTGGTAGTAGTCGTAGTGGTAGTAGTATTATCAGTAGCAGTAGCAGTGGCAGTGGAAGGTGGTAGTATAGTAGTAGTAGTAGTAGTAGTAGTAGTAGTAGTAGTAGTAGTAGTAGTAGTAGTAGTAGTAGTTATAGCAGTAGTAGCAGTAGTAGTAGTAGTAACAGCCGCAGCAATAGGAGGCAATAATAAAACAAATACTGAATACAGATGGAAGGAGGAGGAGGAGGAGCAGGAGGAGGAGCACCAGCAGCAACTGCAGCAACAGCCACCAAGCCGATACCGAGCCGAATGCATGGACATGTTGGCAACAACACTCAACAGCAGCAGCCGTGTTGACAGTAAGATTAAGACCTGCGCGAGCATGATTTTCGTATGAGTTGAGTAGCACTGACCCCATCTTGATAGATGCTGTTGCATGATTAATTTCAATGACAGTCAAACTAATTTCTGCAGTTCTTGGGCCAGCAAAACAAACGGCACACATGATATCCGTCATGATCTGTTCCAGATCTGGTGGGCATAGCTGCAGTCAATACTCGTATCAACATTGTGAAAACATGGTATCAATACGGATACACTAACCACCCATAGTAGCAGGAGTAGTGTGTAGTATAACATAGGGGCCTCAATAATTACCAATACTGTTTTCGGGGTTCCTTATAATACTAATTTTATCAAATACCCCAAAACCCCCTTTTGTTTCTTAAAACCCTATATAATATAGATCGCCCATAACCCTTCAAGAACCCTTCAAAAAAACCCGTTGTAATTGTTAAGGTCCCTACATTCTACCCGAGACGCCAAACTCAGGCCGGTCTGCCAAATCGTGATGGTCGCGGTGCCGATGCCCGCGTTTGAAGTGCGGAGCGTTGGGTGTGGGATTTTTGGGGTTTTGTGAAGTCTGGATGTAGATTTCTGCGGGATAAGCCCTTAAGAGGGTTTCTGTAGGTTTTTACATGGTGTAGGAGTATGGGATTTTGGTTTTGGCGGGGTTTCGGGGTCCGTCAAGGAACACTCCTTAGGTCACCATCGGGCTTGTTCACAATGCCTAAGGCCGAAGGTTTAAATCCCTGTATATCAGGACTTGGGCTCGCAGGAAGAATTGAGCATTCGAGGCTTGTGGCAGAAAAGGGCTGCGTTTCACGGCAAGCCTTTCCCTGCGGCATCCCCGGAAACCCAAGGCTCAGAGTTTAGCGGTCGGGTTGAGGTATCTGCAGCACTGCACTTCGCTCCTCTGGTGCGTCACTGTTCTTGTTTACCACAGGGTCACGTTCGATTTTTGGAAGCCCTGTCGAAGCAGTTAGCTACTCAGCACTGTAGTGTGTAGTGATTACGTTTTCTGGTGGTTTAATATGTTAACATGATCAACTTTTCCGTTCTTCGTCTACTACTGCTCCTGCCTCTCTTGCAACAGCTATTAGATTCAATCGGAATAGGAGTAGTAGTGGCACCGCTGCTACCACCGCTACTACCCCACTACCATCGCTGATACCCCTGCTGCTGCTGCTGCTACTACGACTGTTTACTACGACTACTACTGCCACCATTACTTGCTCGATGCCGTCAGTGGCAACTTCAGCTTCTATTTTCGAGCACAGTAGCGGGTGTGGGGTTCGTTGGTGGGTTTGGCCCGGCCCATCCCGGCCCCCGACGCCCTAAACCCTGAGCCCTAATCAGGCGAACCCGCTTCGTCATCATGGTAGCTTTGTGATCTCCAAGACTGACGAAAGCTGCCTTTCGGTAGAATAGGGTTGGAACCTCTAGGATGACGTACAACAAAGCCTTCTTCTAATTATCCAGCCCCCAGTTCCACATTTGCATGCTTTGCTGGTGCTGCTGACGGTAGAGCCACCTTGTCTTGTTGTTGGTGATGCTGCTGCTGCTGCCAGTGCTTCTACCCGAACCCCTCAAAGAGGTGTTTCCGGTTTCTGCCAGAGCCAGGGGCCCGTGAAACGACGGCCTGAACACACTGAACAGTGGCTTGCTAGGATTCACTTGATTTGCAGAATTCTTATGTGTGTGAGAGACGCATGGGACGGTTGAAAGCAGTAGACCCAAAGTCGAACTCCCTGCGCGAGCTTCACGGCAGGTTCCACTGCCTCTGATGCTTAATCTGCCACTTCTCCGCTGCATTCAGCCGCTGCCTCTTCCCGCGAAAGCCGCCTCCGCAAATGCGTCCAACTTCGTGCTTTAGCCTGATACCAAGAGTGGCGAGAAACATCATAGCAGTAGTATGAAAGCGTGCCAGACTTCGTGTCTATAGGGTCTTGAGTCTAGACTACGTACTTGTATGCTTAGTCTGATAGCTAGGGCTCTCGAAGTTTGACAGGTGACTTTGCACAGCAGCTGCTGGCAGATTCCTTTGTAGTGGGAATGCTGGGTAGATCGCAGAACGGAGGCTTTTGATATCGGAAGGATGTGATCGTCCGCAAACTAAGAGGTGAAATCAAAAGTTTTCTTCAGTGTTTCTGTGTTGTAGGCTGTCGGCCTACACTGTGAGTACGCACCCGGCCGCCTTTGAGGGTATGCATGCCCGCTTCGGATGGCTCGTTCCAGTCGGAACAGCTGTACAAATCGGCTGCCTGCTGTTGCTGAGCAAATCCGCCTTCCTGCGGCGCTGCAGGAAGATGTGCACTCTGCAAAATGCCCTGCTACGATTTCATAAGCGACGAGCCTAACACGAATATCTTCTTAGATATTTCAATCTTCTTATTTTGATATTTTGCTTGAATATTCGATAATTTCTTCCATCAAGAAAAATAAGTCATTCTAGTGATATTGATTCTAGATCATCTTCGAAATCGTCTTCATCTTATCTTTCTTCAATATTATTGCCGATTGAAATTGATTGATTATATAATTTTTATAAGTCGTATCTTGCTGATTATGATGGTATTTTTTATATTTGCTGATATCCCTATATATATAATTTTATTGCCATCTTTATTCTTTTTAATTTCTTTTATTATTATATTATCGAATTCATTATATTATAAATTTCGCATGGTATTAAAATTATTTATTCTTATTGGGATTATTTTGAAGATGCGCATTATATTATTCAGACTTCTTTTTTGAATTATTTTCTTTTTTAGGAATAATCGAATGATTTCATTATTATCTTGCATAAATCTTATCATTTTTATTATGATATTTCATTTTAGGTTGGTTGGAATTTTCTCTATATTTGATTGATATAGAAAAAAATTAGATTTATTTGAATTTAATCAAAAATATTAAATAAATCTAAATTTTCTGAAAAATTCGATTGAATTTATTTTGATTTTTTAGTTATTGGTATTCTTTCTTTCTTTTCTTATTGGTATTAATAATTCTTATAAATTATCTATTGGATCGTCTGATTATTTTTCAATCTTAGATTTAATCGATTCTTAGTCGAATAATTTCATTTCTATTTCTATTTATTTTAATATTTGATTTTAAATCTTTTATTCTATTTTTTATGATTTGCTATTCCGAAAATACTTTTAATATGATTTTATTAAATCTATAGATTGCTTCTAAATTCTGTTTGGCTCTGAAATATATTTATCTTATTAATCTTAATCTATATGATATACATATTAATAATTGAAATTATTTTTCTTTAAAATTATTAATTTTTTGTTTGTATATCTCTGCTTTTACGCTTCATATTTCAATATATGATATTTCTAATATTGTTCTTAATTTGATTTATTTTGTGATTTATTATGATTTCATTTTTTAAATGTTTATTTCTTCTGCATTTATTATTATTTTATTTGGCAATATTTTATTTATTTATTCAATGAAATTTTTTAAAAGAATATATATATATATATGTGGCATGGACCATTAGGGTCTATTTGACAATCCTATTGGGTTTTGTATTTTTTTCTATAGCACTACCACGGCGACAAGGACGACGACGACTCGGTTTAGCACGACGACGATTGGGTTCAGCACGGCGACGACAAGGTCTGGCACGACGGTTACATCGGGAGGTCGAAGCGTGTACAGTGTAAAGGTCTCGACAGGAGTTTAAGGGTCTAAGGTCTTAGCTCCTAACTATGGTCTATGGAAGATCTAAGGTTTGGAGTTTATGAGGATTTAGATGATTTTACGCTCTCACAACTCGGACATGCCAGGCGACGTTCTCCGTGCTGGTTTTAGGGTAATGTCCTCCCGTCCCTCTCGCGCCGGGAATCATCAAGAATCTGTCTTGTGTATCTCTCGTCCTGTTTCTTTCTCTTATTTCCGTTCCTCTTCTTGCCTATCCACTCTTCCTTTTATCAGGAATAAATGACCCCCCGTTCCTCTTCCTGCCTATCCACTCTGCCGTTTGTCAAGAAGACACAGAAATTGAGGTCATGATAGAGGAATAGGCATGAAGATGGACGAAGTGAATTCTTCATTCTCTCATCTCTCCTTCTCTCCTTCTTTTGATTGATCTTTTTTCTCTTTCTTTTCTTCTCACCTTCTGCTTTCAATGACAGGGGTAACACGAGGGAGGGGCAAAGGGACGACGTCAGTTCCTCTCGACGTGATTCTTTTTTTCATTTCCTCTCGCGTTGTCTCTCTTCCGCCTCTCTCTCTCTCTCTCTCTCTTTTTCTCGCTCTCGTTGTCTTCCTCTCTGCCGTGTCTCGCTCTCTCATCTCTTCTGTCCCCTCTTCCCTTGGTTCCTTGCTGGAAAGAATAGAAAACAGAAGCGAAGATATAAGATGGAGGAAGATGTTTGGGAGAAGGAAGGTGGATTCCTCCCTCACTCGGCTCTTTGATTTTCTTTGCCCTTGTCCTCTCTTCTCTGCTCCTATCCTTCTTCACAATTAGAAGGAGAAGCGACAAGAACGGAGAGCTAAGGGAGAGCAAGTGACACGTTCCTCATAATCTCCCCCTTCCTCGTGTTCGTTGTGCTGTCCATCTCCCCCTCGCTCGCTCTCTCTCTCTCTCCCTCCATCCTTTCCTCTCTACTTCTGCACATTTACTTTTCTATTTCTCTCGCCTACTACATTATGCTTGCTTTGATATTTACCTTTAACTTTCTCTCACTCTCTTTGTCCCATCGCTTGCCCCGTTCCTTCTCCTCCTCCCTTCCCTGCCTCCCGTCCTTCTCCCCTTATCACTCAGAAGGAAGAAGGAAGACTCACACGGAGAAAGACAAGGGAGTAAGAAACCAGACAAAAGAAACGGAGAGAGAATCCAAGAAAGGAGCCATAAGGGACGAAATACAGAAATAAAGAGAGAAAATAAGAGGGAAAGTCAAAAAAGAGAGACTGAAAGAGGAGGCCATGCATAAAGCAACCGACAGTGCCTTGACCTCCACGTCTATTCATTCTTTGTTCTTGTCCTATCACACTGTCTCATTGGTGATAAACCAGGAAGAGCTTCTGGAGGGAGACGAGGAAGAAGTGTTCTCCTCTTCACTCACCTTGTGCCCTTCCTCTCCCACCGCTCGCCCGCTCTCCTTTCTTTGATTTTCTTGTCTGGCGGAAAGGTGGTAACCAGGAAGGAAATTGGAGAAGGGAATGGACGAGATTGAGAAATGACAGAAAGAAGAGAGATACAGAGAGAGCGAGGGAGACCTTCAAGCCCAGCAGAGGAAGAAGAGAGAGGAAGATAAGAGAAGGGGGCAAGGGGTGGCCAGAAGAAGTGTAAGCCAAAGCTACGTATTGAAAGGGCGGAAGCCCCTGTCTCCTCTTCTTCCTCTTTGCTCTCTTATTTTTCTCTTAGCGCAGGGCATGCATGGAGCTAGGAAAGGGGAGGGGTCAAAGCGGATGAGAGAAAGTAGCGGAGAGAGCTGTTCTTCGTCCCTCTCACCTCCTCCTCTCATTCTTCTGATGCTTACTCATGTCAGAAGGGTCTGGAAAGGAGTGAAGGCTAGGGCATGGACTGAAGCGAGGCAATAAGTGAAAGTGGATAAGAGAAAGTCATAGACAGAGAGTGGGGGAAGTCGAGTGCGAAAGAAAGAGAAACGAGGAAGACTAGGAAGAAGGACACAAAAGAGGAAGCGAGAGAGTACCAGTGTTGCCGTATCTCAAAGGACTCCGGACCTCGCGAGGGCTTTGAGGAGGCTTGTAGGCGCGTTCAGGCATTTCCACAACTTTCTGGAGGCCACCAACTTCCTCCCTAAGGGAGCCTCCCGAGGACATGAACACCAAACCGAGTATAAAGAAAGCAGGGGGATGTAGAGAAACAAAGTGTGGTAAGAAGGAGCTAGGAGAATCAGTTCGCGTCTCCTCCTCGTGTCCTATTTGAATGACCAAAGGAAAGAAACGGATAAGGAGAAAACGCTCTGCGAAGACATCAGGAAAGAAGAGCAGACAACAGAAAGGAAGCGGTAAGATGCGGGAAGACGGTTCGGAGAAGAAAGGAGAATTCCTCCTTCGCTCGCCTCTCTTACTTCCTTGCCCTTCGCCTTCTTCCTCTTCTCTTACCCTATTCATCTTCATAAGGAAGGAGAAATGAAGGAAACGGAGAGTTCAGGGCATGCAAAGGGCACTCTTTCGCATCACCTCATCCATCCTCCTTTTCATTGTTCTCTCCAGATCCCTCTTTCTCTTTCCCTCCCTTCCCGTCTACTTCTGCACATTCCCTTTTCCGCTTCTCTCCACCTATTATGTTCGCTTTGATAAAATCGCTTGCCCTATTCCTTCTCCTCCTGCCTTTCTTGCCTCCCGTCCTTGTCCCTCTATCACTCAGAACGAAGAAGGACAATTCACAAGAAAGAAGCGTAAGCCAAAGCTACGTAATGAAAGGGCGGAAGCCCCTGTCTCCTCTGTTCTTCCTCTTTTCTATCTTATTTTTCTCGTAGCAAAGGGCACGCATGGAGCTAGGAAAAGCAAGGGGTCAAAGCGGATGAGAGAAAGTAGCGGAGAGAGCTGTTCTTCGTCCCTCTCGCCTCCTCCTCTCATTCTCCTGATGCTTGCTCATGTCAGAAGGGTTTGGAAAGGAGTGAAGGCTAGGGCATGGACTGAAGCGCGGCAATAGGTGAAAGTGGGTAAGAGAAAGTCATAGACAGAGAGTGGGGGAAGTCGAGTGCGAAAGAAAGAGAAACGAGGAACCTGCAAGGGACTTGCACAAGCACTCCAAGAAGT
The DNA here is from genome assembly GCA_905221615.1 of Symbiodinium sp. CCMP2592. Lineage (NCBI taxonomy): Eukaryota > Dinophyceae > Suessiales > Symbiodiniaceae > Symbiodinium > Symbiodinium sp. CCMP2592. The sequence goes on from CAJNDT010001139.1 coordinate 24,184, forward strand.
TTGCTCCGGCATGCTGTCTTGATTTTCCCTCGTCGCACTGGGCAGGGTCGCAGGCCTAAATCCTAGGGAAACCGAAGGGGAGGGGCAAAGGCTGCCATTGTGCTGCTGCTGTGCTCGGCTTCCAGCGGCCACCACAGCGCAAGCAATTGAAGATCCTTCGGATGCTGTTGGGCAGGACGTCCTTCACGGCCTGTGGCACTGTCCATAAGAATGGTCTCTCTTCTGGCCCGGGCCTCGTCATGCTCGGCATCGTCCAATCGGCAAAAAGGGCTCTGGGATACCTGCTGCGGGCACAAGAAACTGTACGATAACAAGAACAACACGCAAAATCAGAGAAATCGTGACAGGAAACACAAGCCTCCAAGCATTCCCTCGCGCTTGCAGGGTTTCCAAGTCATAGTCAGGGAAATCAGCACCACCGCTCACGCACGTGCTCAGTGCAGCCACGAACAAGCATCGCAACATGGCCCTGAGACCTAGGTCGGAAGAATTCAGACTCAAGAGTGACCGCAGCAAAACAACTCGAGCCGCCAGCGTTCTGCACAGTCTTCATCCCTAGACCAAGTAGCGCACGTGCAAAAGCAAGCTGGCCTAGTGCTCCTAGGCACGAAAAGAACTGAACGATAACAGTGAATAGTGAAGGACATTAACTTCAAAGATCAATTGTTAGTTTCCACGACCCCAGGAATACAATTCCCTGATTTTTTGTGATCCTTGTGCAAACTGTTCTGGATGGCCCATAGTCCAAAAGTATGAAAGCTGCAGCCTGCCTCATTGTTGTTTGTAGCTCCAGCTTCCTCGCCTGGCACACGCACGAACATCCCAAGCTCACTCATGCAAGGGCCAACTGCTGCAACCAGCTGGAACAGAACGCTGCAACATGTCTCATGTTTTTTTTCGGCTCCCAGGTTCAGGCGACATGCCAGGGTTACGGTCTGTGTTTGGGAGCGGCGGCAAGCAGGCTGAGAAGGTCTCTGTCTCTAGATATAGTATCGAAGCCGTTGTTGCTTGATTTCACAAATTGTTGTTTAGCAGCCTGCAAAACAGGAATCTGTGAGGGCTGGCCATCAGGCCAGCGAAGTTGAATGAGGCAATGTCTGAGCGACAAGCGAACGGCCCTTCCACTGCCAAGGAGCTCAAACCGATATCTCAGGAGCCTTTAGCCCGAATTCTCGAATCAATTATCAAGTGTGAAGTGAAGGCAGCCTACACATGTAGCCAGTGTTGCCGTATCTCAAAGGACTCCGGGCCTCGCGAGGGCTTGAAGAGGCTTGTAGGCGCGTTCAGGCACTTCCACAACTTTCTGGAGGCCACCAACTTCCTCCCTAAGGGAGCCTCCCGAGGACATGAACACCAAACCGAGTATAAAGAAAGCAGGGGGATGTAGAGAAACAAAGTCTGGTAAGAAGGAGCTAGGAGAATCAGTTCGCGTCTCCTCCTCGTGTCCTATTTGAATGACCAAAGGAAAGAAACGGATAAGGAGGAAACGCTCTGCGAAGACATCAGGAAAGAAGAGCAGACAACAGAAAGGAAGCGGTAAGATACGGGAAGACGGTTCGGAGAAGAAAGGAGAATTCCTCCTTCGCTCGCCTCTCTTATTTCCTTGCCCTTCGCCTTCTTCCTCTTCTCTTACCCTATTCATCTTCATAAGGAAGGAGAAATGAAGGAAACGGAGAGTTCAGGCCATGCAAAGGGCACTCTTTCGCATCACCTCATCCATCCTCCTTTTCATTGTTCTCTCCAGATCCCTCTTTCTCTTTCCCTCCCTTCCCGTCTACTTCTGCACATTCCCTTTTCCGCTTCTCTCCACCTATTATGTTCGCTTTGATAAAATCGCTTGCCCTATTCCTTCTCCTCCTGCCTTTCTTGCCTCCCGTCCTTGTCCCTCTATCACTCAGAACGAAGAAGGACAATTCACAAGAAAGAAGCGTAAGCCAAAGCTACGTAATGAAAGGGCGGAAGCCCCTGTCTCCTCTGTTCTTCTTCTTTTCTATCTTATTTTTCTCGTAGCAAAGGGCACGCATGGAGCTAGGAAAAGCAAGGGGTCAAAGCGGATGAGAGAAAGTAGCGGAGAGAGCTGTTCTTCGTCCCTCTCGCCTCCTCCTCTCATTCTCCTGATGCTTGCTCATGTCAGAAGGGTTTGGAAAGGAGTGAAGGCTAGGGCATGGACTGAAGCGCGGCAATAGGTGAAAGTGGATAAGAGAAAGTCATAGACAGAGAGTGGGGGAAGTCGAGTGCGAAAGAAAGAGAAATGAGGAACCTGCAAGGGACTTGCACAAGCACTCCAAGAAGTTTGCTCCGGCATGCTGTCTTGATTTTCACTCGTCGCACTGGGCAGGGTCGCAGGCCTAAACCCTAGGGAAACCGAAGGGGAGGGGCAAAGGCTGCCATTGTGCTGCTGCTGTGCTCGGCTTCCAGCGGCCACCACAGCGCAAGCAATTGAAGATCTTTCGGATGCTGTTGGGCAGGACGTCCTTCACGGCCTGTGGCACTGTCCATAAGAATGGTCTCTCTTCTGGCCCGGGCCTCGTCATGCTCGGCATCGTCCAATCGGCAAAAAGGGCTCTGGGATACCTGCTGCGGGCACAAGAAACTGTACGATAACAAGAACAACACGCAAAATCAGAGAAATCGTGACAGGAAACACAAGCCTCCAAGCATTCCCTCGAGCTTGCTCAGTGCAGCCACGAACAAGCATCGCAACATGGCCCTGAGACCTAGGTCGGATAAATTCAGACTCAAGAGTGATCGCAGCAAAACAACTCGAGCCGCCAGCGTTCTGCACAGTCTTCATCCCTAGACCAAGTAGCCCACTTGCAAAAGCAAGCTGGCCTAGTGCTCCTAGGCACGAAAAGAACTGAACGATAACAGTGAATAGTGAAGGACATTAACTTCAAAGATCAATTGCTAGTTTCCACGACCCCAGGAATACAATTCCCTGATTTTTTGTGATCCTTGTGCAAACTGTTCTGGATGGCCCATAGTCCAAAAGTATGAAAGCTGCAGCCTGCCTCATTGTTGTTTGTAGCTCCAGCTTCCTCGCCTGGCACACGCACGAACATCCCAAGCTCACTCATGCAAGGGCCAACTGCTGCAACCAGCTGGAACAGAACGCTGCAACATGTCTCATCTTTTTTTTCGGCTCCCAGGTTCAGGCGACATGCCAGGGTTACGGTCTGTGTTTGGGAGCGGCGGCAAGCAGGCTGAGAAGGTCTCTATCTCTAGATATAGTATCGAAGCCGTTGTTGCCTGATTTCACAAATTGTTGTTTAGCAGCCTGCCAGACAGGAATCTGTGAGGGCTGGCCATCAGGCCAGCGAAGTTGAATGAGGCAACGTCTGAGCGACAAGGGAACGGCCCTTCCACTGCCAAGGAGCTCAAACCGATATCTCAGGAGCCTTTAGCCCGAATTCTCGAATCAATTATCAAGTGTGAAGTGAAGGCAGCCTACACATGTAGCCAGTATTGCCGTATCTCACAGGACTCCGGGCCTCGCGAGGGCTTGAAGAGGCTTGTAGGCACGTTCAGGCACTTCCACAACTTTCTGGAAGCCACCAACTTCCTCCCTAAGGGAGCCTCCCGAGGACATGAACACCAAACCGAGTATAAGGAAAGCAGGGGGATGTAGAGAAACAGAGTGTGGTAAGAAGGAGCAAGGAGAATCAGTTCGCGTCTCCTCCTCGTGTCCTGTTTGAATGACCAAAGGAAAGAAACGGATAAGGAGGAAACGCTCTGCGAAGATATCAGGAAAGAAGAGCAGACAACAGAAAGGAAGCGGTAAGATGCGGGAAGACGGTTCGGAGAAGAAAGGAGAATTCCTCCTTCGCTCGCCTCTCTTATTTCCTTGCCCTTCGCCTTCTTCCTCTTCTCTTACCCTATTCATCTTCATAAGGAAGGAGAAATGAAGGAAACGGAGAGTTCAGGGCATGCAAAGGGCACTCTTTCTCATCACCTCATCCATCCTCCTTTTGATTGTTCTCTCCAGATCCCTCTTTCTCTCTCCCTCCCTTTCCGTCTACTTCTGCACATTCCCTTTTCCGCTTCTCTCCGCCTATTATGTTCGCTTGGAAAGAATCGCTTACCCCCTATTCCTTCTCCTCCTGCCTTTCAGTTAAACTGTAAAACCCTGAGCAGTCACGCTTTTACTCTTGAACCAAAGGCGCTGCGTCGGTCACATAGTATGCAGCTATACAATACTATACCGTAGCCTGGGCTCACCAAAGGTGTGGGGCGTTCCTATGTACAGAATTCAACACCCTGCCTCGAAGTCCTTGTGCTGTACTTCGATCGGTCCGCGGTCGGGCATACCTCCGCCCGTGACTGCATCGGCTTAGCCATTGCAAGTCCTTGGGTTAAACACTCCGTGCAACCCACCTTTTGACCGTCCCCCAATTAAGGAGGTGTGTCAGACCGTCCTTGTCCTGACTCGTACAGTAACAAGTACTTCGTCCTAGTGAAACATTCCACACAAACTTCCTGCGTTAGCGCTCATCCTTCTTTTGCGCTTTTCGCTGCTGTGTGTTCCGAGGTGAAACTTTTTCAGTCTTGCCTACACTCACTTCTCTGCCTCATACTCGTACACGATGTAGGACTTACTGACTTCCGAACAACGTTCTCTGTTCCGTGCTGTCCGGTGTACCTGGATCCACTACCGGCTTCGGACTCCCAAACAGATCCATCGGGATATCCGATCCTTGTGCGCGTTCTCCTGACGCGTCATACGTCTCATTGCATTGTCTGCAATACTCTTCATACGATTCCTGTGCCTCTGGGGATAGCATTTTGTTCCCCATCTCTTCCACGCTTATCATCTTTCCACGGTACTCAATCATCTCCGGTTCCTTCTTCTTTTCCGGTTCTTCCTGGGCTTCCGGTGAAACAATTCTTCCCAGGGCTTCCATTCCACGAACGAAGTTTTCATCGCTTATTTCCATATCCTGCTTATTTCTTCCAGATGTGATTCTTCCTCCACGTCGGTAGTCTTCCTCACTTATGATGGGCATACGCACACCATCTGTGTGTACGATTGCTGAAGTTCCCATCGCTGCTCTTCCACGTCTCTTCAGAGATCCTTTTCCATTGCCACTCTTTTGTCCAGCATTCCATGCATGCTTTCCATCATCCGTTACACGGGTCTCTTCCTTTTCCGTGGCATCACAAGATCCTTCTGTCGCAGTTCTGTCATAACTTTTCCTCCATTGTTCCATTGCATACGTCTTGATGCATTCTGTGCAAGAACATTTCTGGTGGTTTACCTTCTCCCTTGTACACTTCCGGATTCCGCACCAGTAGCACTTCTTTGTGCATCCGCCAGTTGACTCTACCTCGAAGTCAAGCTCCATCACTTCCCAGTCGCTTTCGTCTGGGGTTGGCGGCTCTACGCGTTCTCGGCGTCTTCTCAGACTTCCTTCTGGCTTCGTCTCTGGGAAACAAATCCAACATGCCCTAAAGCCTTCCAGCTCGGCTTCCTGTACGTCCTTCCAGACCCACCGGCCTGGCTTCTTGTGAGATCCCTGGGCATGCCAGCATGTAGCACGGTGATACACACGTGCTCGGCTTCCCGTACTGATCTTCACGCGTCCAATACCTCGTAGGTTTTCCAAGACTCTCGTGAGCTTCGTCCATACGGAAATAGCATACGTCACTGCGAGCAAAAATACGCATACCATCATTCCAACTTCAAACTTCGTGAAGTCTCCGTCCATGGCGTTCATACCTTTCTCCAAGGCTCCACAGGTTTCTACTTGGGCGTTAGATACTTCCTCCTTGAGCACTGCTGCGGTAATGGGCTTCATCAAATGAAATACCTGTATGGCTCTAATGAGATTCTTAATTTGTCCACTTCCGACATACTCCTTCAGTTTCTTCTCTTGTTCATGCTTTTCATACTCTTTCTCTCCAGTATACTCCAAGTTTCCTTCTTCATCATACTCTACTTGAGACAAGTGATACAGTAGAAATGACCTTCGGGCATATGACAACTTCTTGGTGTTCAGATCCGCTACATTGAGCGCGGTTCGCACTGTACCAAGTTTTACAAGATTGTCTCGCACCCAATCTTGCAGTTGACACAGCCTAACGTCCACATGCTTCAGACGTCCAACTCCTCGTCGTTGACTCCACTGTCGTGCAGATGATGAATCGCACCGTATCTCCACTCGTACAGGCGCGTTTACTAGGAACTCAAATAGCCTTCCGACTAGGATAGCTTCTCCACAAGTTCCACTTAGTGCATACAACTCTGCTTCACAGCTTGATGATGATGTGGCCTTCTGAGTCCTAGAAAATGATAACACTTGTACTCCGTTCAGTACAATGATTCCTGATGATGTACTCTTCCTTCGGGCTTTGTCCGGTGTCTTCAGGCTTGCCCAATCACTGTCCGAATACGTTTCCACAACATGTCCTGCGTCCTTGGCAATTTCTTCGTCCTCATGGCCATTCAACTTCGTGATCAACCGGCTTCCGATTTCGGTATACGGTAACAGAGTAGCCCTTGTGGCTGTTCCACTCAGATACAGAATCAAGTGCTTCAGACACTTTAGTGCCTGCACCGTCGGCTTCGACATACTTGATGCCAAACACTTTGAGGCATACTGAATGTCAATTCTGTCCTGTGCAAGGTACAAAATAGATCCGAGTCCAGATCTAAACCGTTTTGTCTCTTCAGCACTCAACTCCTTGGTCCGGTCTTCCTTCACCAGATCCACATGCTCTGGTGTGGCCTTACTCTTCAATTTTCCAAGGTCATACAACTCAATGAGCTTCCGAACATACTTCTCATTCGGTTGGACAACAATTCCTTCTCGGGTGAAGACATACTTCCTTTTGAGATATCGCATCTCTTCTCCACTTCCTACTCCATTCGCTGGGTACGGTCCTTCTTTCTCCACCTTGAATACCTTCTCCAGTTCTTCTACCAACCAAATGGTTTCTTCCTTTTCTCCTGCTAGTAGCTCATCATCTACATGGATAGAGATACACAGCTTCCTTGTGGTGTGTCTAGCTAATGCGGGTACATGTACTGAGAACACGAATCCAAGTTTCTCAAGTATACTTCGCAAATGTTCATACCATCTTGTTGCTGCGTTTCTTTGACCAGGTAGGCATCTCTTGAGCCTCCACACGATTCCTTCTTTCAGGTTCGCGGCTCGCTTCATCCAATCACTGATTGTGATTAGCACCTCTTCTTGTTGCGGGACCTGAAGGTACGCGTCCTTTATATCAAGTACAACTACGACCCAGTTGTATACCAGGTGTAACAACAAGACTAGGCGCGACGCGGCGTTGCTTGCCGTTGGGCTGAATGTCTCAGCTGTGCTGCTCGCACCTGCCCTGTACTCTCTGGCCACTATGCGGCACCTCCTTTTCCAACGTCCGTCACGATGCCTCCAGTCGTAGACTTCGCGCAAATCCATACGCTTTTCATCACCTGTTGCATTCGCCTCCATGAATTCCTCGATTACTCCTAGCTTGCTAAGGCGATTCAATTCTTCCACGGCTGCTTCCTGATCCAAGGCATCCAGTTCCTCTGGACTTAATTCGGGTGGTGTTTCTCCTTGGTCATTCTTTGGAACTTCTTCCATCTCTTCTTCCATGAGATCTTCATACTCCACGTCTTCTCCTTCTACTGCCGTGAGATCCTCATGTTCATCCCAATGAAAGGGGTCATCTTCCTGAGATACCCTGCCTGCGAACAAAGGCGGGTAGATTCCTCTTGAAGGCGATGATGGTGCTGATGGCATTTCTCGTGACTTCTTCGGCGATCCTTCGACTTCTTGTCCACCTTCTACAGCTCTCTTCCGTAGGTCTTCTAGCATAGTATCGTCACTGACACGTCCTTCTGGTTCTCCAGGTGGTGCGTCCTGCATTGAACTTGAACTCCGGGAATGAGAACTAGATCCTGTGCTGGCCATGCCTCCATTTGAGGCCCTGCCTCCGCTCGAGGCCCTGCCTCCGCTCGAGGCCCTGCCTCCGCTTGAGGCTCCACTTGTGTCCAGCAGATCCAACAGTTCCTCGACCTGTTCCTCTTGGGACTGTCCTCGATCTTCCGCACGAACTACGGCTTCCTGTGCTGTTTCTTCTTCTTCTGCGATACTTGCTAATGCTGGGGCTGGTAACGGCTGTCTGGTATACGTTCCTTTTGGCTTCTTGGGGTTCCATGGAGTTACACTCAGCTTCAATACTGGTTCCTTTCTCCATCCAGTGGCGATTCGCCTTACAGATCCTGTTGCCAAGATTCCGTCTTCAACTCCTACCAAGTGCATATCCTGAGAGTTCTTACCAAGGTAGATTCCTCCAATCCAATTCGCTGTTCCTTTCTTCTCGGGTTTCTTCAGCGCATACACATACTCTCCGAATGGGGCAATCTTCCCAAGGTAAGGTCTACCAACGACACTTTCGTAAGGGGTTGACCCTATCGCGGCGTGTCTGTGGTACCTGTTCAGCAACCATGACGCATGGCACAATCCCCAGGCCCACACTGCATGGCCTTCGGGAATCTCTATACCAAGCTTTCTTTCGGCTGCTCGTACCAAGCAAACTGTTTGGTTCCTCACCGTCTGGATAAACCTTTCCACTCTTGCCGTTCTTCCTTTCTGATACGGCTTGCCGTTCTGATCGTGTGTTTTGCGGTTCATCTTTCTCCGAGTTTCCACGATTGCAGCTAGCAGAGATAACATTGCCTCTTCCGAATCTCCAACAAATCCGACTTCCTCCAAGTGTCCAAGACTGTGTACCCATTTCAACACTTTCTCCACGGTCTTTCTTTCCGTCTGCTTTCCAGATACCGGGATCACAACTGACATCCTTGTCCATGAACAGATTCCAACCAATGCTGGTGTGTCCTTTCCTTGTAAGAACACAAAGTCCAATTGAATTATTGGATAAGGTACTCCCACTGAGTCCTTTCCTGCTTCTGGGTTCTTCTTTTCGTGATCCTGCTTACTCTTAGCTTCTACGCATGACTCACACCAATGAGCAAAAAGGTAGGTGTGTTGCTTCGTGAGCAAGTCGCTCTTCTTCCGAGGGTTTGTACGGTTCTGCTTCCACTCGTACTTTCTCCTTCTCTTCGCTCTTTAGTTTCTGTGCAGACTTCTGCATCTCCAACTCTGACAACGGATTTCCGTCTCCATCGTAGGTTGGTCCCAATACTCCTTCGCTCTTTCCAGGGGCGATATTTACCGGTACCACCGGCGTACTCAGCTCTTCTGGAACTCTTCCTTCACCTCTAGCAAAAGGTATTTCCGGTCCTCTCGAAACCATGATAGCTTCAAAGTCTCGACAGAAAGTGAAAAAGTTTCCACTCACTGCATGTAGGATAACACAGATCCTTTTCGGTCTCCCATCCTGGATGACACTCTGCAATTTCCACATTGTGGCTCCTGATAGAACCATAGTCCGAATACAACTCGACTAGTGACCATTCACTTCCTCCTTCTGATATCATTGTCGTCCTGTACTTCCATCCTGGAAAAGCATCCTTCGGATCCATATAAGTCGTTCCTTGATACAAAATAAATGGTGTACCGTCTTCCATGATCGTCCAACTACCACTGGGTGTACTGTCCAACAGTTCCCGCAAATAGTTTGGGATACGTACGGTGACGCTCCTCTCCACTGCAGTCCTACTGTCAGTGCTACTTCGCGAGCTTCCATCGCTCCGACTTGTTCCTCCCGTCCAACGGGTGTTACGATCATTTCCGACAACAGACAATCTACCTAAAAACAACAACTGTTCCGTTTGTAAAAGATCCTTGCGTTCGCTCTTCCATCCGGGCTAACCAAAACCATTGACGACACTGTAAGGTTCCACTGAGCACTAAGAGCTTTCTCACCCTCAGGTACCTCTGGCTGATACTCCAGTTTCCAGCCGTTCTTCAGCAGTCTTCCCATCGACAACAGAATGTTTGTCGCATCGCTTACAATAAAGCTTTCCGAAATACTGGGGGCTGTCCAACAGTCCTCTCCTTGTTCCACTGCGATCACTGCCGTGACCATTCCTGCTGACCTAATTGCATTCCCTTGGGCATCCTCTAGCATGATACCCGTTGTTCCTGCGTTCATGCGTGTCGCTTTCGGATGTGACCTAGGTAACAAACTAGCATCCGATCCTGAATCCAAAATGATAATCTCAAGTGCTTCTTCGGGTACAGTCTCTTCTGCTTGAACTGCTCGAACTACTTCGTGGTTGTCTACAACAAACCAGTCTCCGTCTTCATCCGTTGCATCCATCACATACCACTCTGCTACATCATGGAATTCTTCACGAACCATTCGAACTTTATCAGTCTCGGTCTCCTTTTTCTCCTCCGTCGCTTTGAGGTGAGACTCGATCCACTCATTCTCTCGCTTCACCGCATCATCGATGGCTTTCTTGTCGTAAGGTTTTCCTTCACTTTTCAGCTTCCTCTGTTGCCTCAGATAGTGTTCTTCTCCTGGATAATGTTCTGGTACTCGTGGGATTCCAGACTCTGTCGGTGGCGCAACTGGTTTGCACACCGGTTCCAGGCGTGTACCACAACCTTGGCAAATTCCAGTAGGTTCTCCAGATCCAAGTTCCTCATCTGAGTCTGTAAAACCTGGACTGGGTAGTTCACCGAAAAATGGGTTGGTGACTTCCTCACCTTCTGCAGTTTCATCTGCAACATCTCGAACCATACGGATGGTGTTGACATACGTGATGTCAATGTCGGCCTCATCTTCTGAACTGATCGGGAAGGTCTCCGGATATTCTTCCGGCGGCGTAGCTATATGGTAAAATGGTTTTGGGTTGAATCCACTTGATCCACTTGACACTCCTACTCTTCGGGTGACAATCCTTGGGTCCGGTCGACTTGTCGTCTGGCGAATACTACCAGTTTCGACAACATTAGGTTTCGGGTAAGGTTCTTGGTTCGGTGCATTGTTGGGATACACTTCCGCTTGGGACTGTTCTTCGACTTCTACGTTCCGAACAGAATGTCTGTTGGGGCACTCATTTCCCCAGTGTCCTTCCTGATAACAAAGTCTACAAACTGTCCTTCCAAGTCGTGTCCCTTTTCCTTTCTTTCCTTTTCCTTTACTCTTTCCTTTGCCTTTTCTGCCTTTTCCACCTTTCTTACCTTTACCTTTTCCTCTACCTTTACCTCGACCTTTGCCTTTGCCTCGACCTCGACCAAACCTTCTGAATCCTCTACCTGCCTGCATGGCTCCGAATCCTCCGAACATCTTGCCATAACCTTTCTTGCCTTTTCCTTTCCATCCTTTTCCTTTGTACTCTACTCGGTTCACTTCCATTGCTTGGTGTCCTCCACCAGTAGGTGCATTCTCCACTGCTCCTAGGTACTGTTGACCATGTCCTGATTCTAGAGGTTGATATACTTGGTTCGGCATCCAGCTTCTCGTAGTCCGCTCGTAGACTAGTACGCTTTCTTTGACTTGGCTGTATGTGGTTTTATCCGTAAGCTGAAGATGGATGTGTTCCTTCAAAGGACTAGGAATACATCTCAAGAGAGTCGACAGGAGAATCTCTCGAGGGTAGCTCACTCCACTATATCTCTCATAGTCTTTGACTAGTTCTTCCAGCTTCGAAATTTGTGCAACAGCACTTAGTCCGGGTGAAAAGTTTGGGTATCCATGAATCGCTTGCATCAAAGCTAAACTCCGACTTCTCGTACTCGGCTGATACATCCTCAGCAATGACTTCCACAAAGCAAATCCATTCCGGGATCCAGCGATACTGGGATCTCGCGCGTGCTGCTTCGTGGTTCCTGACAACCAAGAATTCAATAAAGAGTACAGCTTCGTTGACATAGTCTGATACGTTTCATCCGAGAAAGTAGCTGGTAGTACTTCATGGTCTCCCAACTTTTCCAAGTTCTTAAAGGCATCCGAGTATTTGGGTTCCGCATACGCAAGAATATTATAAAGTTGTTCCTTGAAGTCCATGAAATCTTGTGCATCGGTTTTACCTCCACCAAATGATGGTGGTCTCCCCAACATCTTCACTGCACCTTCCAATGCCTTAGAGAGTATTCCTTCATACGAGCTTCCTGCATTTCCTTGGTTTCCAGAATAGGTAACTAGCTGATGAATAGCTTCTGTAGTCACTCTGGAGTTCTGAACCAATTGTCCAAGTATCTCTTGAGTAGGTACCATACCTAATCCATCTCCATCTGCTCCATCTTGTACTGGTACTCCGGCGGCTGATGACGGTTGTGCGGCTTGAGGTCCTTGCATAGCTTCCGTCCTGACAAGCAAACAAACAAGTACCATTGCTCTGAGTTTCCGCTTGCATCCGCTCACTTTACGTCTCCAACGAATACCGTGCATCCGGTTCACTTTCCTTCGCATACAAGTGCATGTCACTCCTTTTTGCATTCTTCCTGCAAGAAGAGTTGATCTGAATACGCAGCTCCAGATGAGCTGAAGTGCTAACAGTACAAGCACAGCGTTTGCTGTACGCAACTTCGTACACTGGGCAGCGAGTTGCTCAAGCGCCTCACAGATCATTCTTGTCGATCTGCTCTGCTGGCTCACTTCTTCCAGCTTCTTCCTGCTGCTTTGCTTTAGCGGTCTTACGGCGTTTTGGTTCGTCGATTTCCGACGACTCCGAATTATCCACAGGGGATTCTCTTTCGCTTGCCTCATCTGACATCTTACTGTCGCTACCTGCTTCGTCCTGCATGTTGTCCTTGACAGGCGTCTCTTCCGGCACTGCGGGTGCTTCCGGTACTGTCGGTTCTTCTGGAACGGCTTCCTTTGGAACTTCTGAATCTTTTCCTGCATCCGCTTCCGGGGCATCCAGGATTTTCTTTGCTTCACGCGACTCCAACGTTCTGCGTAGCTTGGCCTTGTGCTGCTCTTCGTACTTCTGCCGAAGCTCCTCTCGGGTCGGTGCTTCCGGACTAGGCTCGACCAAATCCACCACATTCTTTTCATCCTCTTTAGCTGTCCAGATACTGGGCTTTTCTGGCTCGGCCTTCTTCTTTGCTGTAGCTGCTTGGCTGGCTTCCTTCTTCCGGTTGGCTTGCTCTTCTTCATACAGTACTGGAAAGCCTCCTTCATCCTTTGCCTGCTTCCAGAATCGCTTGTTACTCTCCGCGACTTCCCTGGACATACTCCCAAAGTCGCAAAGTGCGAGCATTGGAAAAAATCTTTTGTACGGATTCGTAGTGTCTCCTGGAATCCGGGGCGAGTGATTCCTCGCATCGGGTACAGTCGCCTTGTCTTGTTTCCGCGATCCAATATTGTGAGCATGGGCTCGTACAGGCAAAAGCATAGCTGGCTAAACTTGCATGCCTTCTTCCAGTGTCCACCATGCCAACATAGCGAGCACAAACTTTTTCCTGGAGGTAGGCTTCCATACACAGTACGTTTCCGGGTGGTCTCTGTTGGCTCGATGTCCAAACGACCTTTTCCTGCAGGATGCATACTCCATACTTCCGTGAAGCGTCCGGCACCCTTACACTCCCGTCGAGACGGGATGAGTCGTACGCTGTAGGGTTCCAACTGAGCTTGGATTGTTTCAAAGTCTTCATACGAAGTGATCTGCCAAGGGAACTCCCAGAGGGGCTGATACTCTCCGTCCTTCTCTCCAATCCCGCGCATAGCCAATCCAGAGAGAATTTGTACCAACTCCTTTGTCCAAGTTGGACTGAAAGGTTTTGACCCAGGTAAATACTCTTCTCCGCTTCGTAGAGGGCGATTCTCGTGCAAATCTTCTTCGTAGATTCTTTCTGTCCATTCCCATCCTGGGGTTTCCTCAGGCGGTTGCTTCTTACCTTTTCCAGACCTTCTTTGCTCTGGAAGCTTCTTCTCTTTATCCTCTCCAGCCTGAGCATCCGTTCCAAACTTGGGCATTTTCTTTGGCTACGGCATCGCTTTAACAGCGGGTTCAGCTGGTTCCGGTGCTTGAGTAGTTCCATCGTGGATGGATTGCAAGATCTGAAGTAGACCCTTTTCCTCTCCGTGGCGTACTGCGATGTTGATGGCTTGTCCCATGGCACTTTGCAGTTTCTCCGATGCCACAAGGAATCCGCTTTGAGCCTTTTCCAGATTCCTGCAAGCTTGGAGCCAATTCTCTTCGGCCTTACGGGAGTTTTCCACTTGCTCGTCTTTCCGAGCTCGTAGCTTGTCCACGACTTCACGGGCTTTGTTGCGGTACCATTCTTCCGCCGAGTCCAGTGCTGCTTCGGGTACCTTGAGCTTTGCTTGTTGCTTGTTAGCTTCCTGAAGTGCTTTAGCCATACGCTCCGATTCTTCCACTGCACGAAGGCGTTTGGTTTCTTCCTCCAGTGCTCGTTGCTTTTCCTTCGTCTCAGCTTCCAAGATCCGCTTTTGCTCTTCCAGATCGGCCAGCTTTCTCTTCCGAGACTCTGCCTCGGACTTCTTCTCTTCTTCTTCCTTGAGAGCTTCGAGTCGTTCTGTCTCTTGATCCTTTCCTGGGGGATCATAGAAAGATCTGGGCTTGAATTTCTGATTGTTCTGCAACATCCGGCTGTAGATACTAAGGAAGGGGGGTTGATACTTTCCGTCAAGTCTGAATCGCTTATACTCTTTCTCAAGCAACATGACGTTTTCAATCGATCCTGCCACTTCCATAGCTTCATCCAGCTTACGTCGAACACCTTGAGGACTGGTGGCTTCTTCTTCCGCTTTCTTCCTAGCCTTCTCGGCCTTACGGTTTTGCTTGGCTTCTTTCCTGGTAGTCTTCTTCTCTTTCTTCTTTTCTTCTCGCGACTTTCCTCCAGTTGTCCCTGGAGTCTTTGCTGGAGTACTTTCAGCTTTCCTTCCTGGCGTCTGCAGGAGGTTAGCTTGCTCCACCAAGGTAGCTCGCCTTTCTTCTGCACTCTGCCGCATTTCTCCCAACTCTGTAGTCCGGTCCACCATGACATCTTCATGTCCAGGCCTTGCCACTCTAGGCAACGGTTCATGTTCCGTGACTCGAGACACTTTCTGGTGGGGTTCATCCTGGAAGATCTCACTGTCGTTGAGTTCCATAATTCCTGCCGCTGGGACGAGAGATCCTTCTTCCGCTCGTTCTCCCATCCTTGGGGATACAGTTGATCCCATACACAATCCGAAATTTCCTCTTCGAGGGTAAACGGCTGCGGTTGAATAACAAGGTGAGACATGTTCATCCACAAGCAACTTGTTTCCTGAATACTTCCTTGGCTCAACGTGATACTCATACAGAATCCAAACACAAATAGCAAGAGGTCCTGGTACATCTTCTCCATGATCACCTTCATGGCGAATTCCAAGATTTACTGTCCAGTTTCCAGGTATCCTCGTGTACTTCCTCCGGTTCCAATCCGGTTTCCTTCGGCCCACAGGTTTCCTGGATCTTCAGGCTTCCTTGCTCCGCTACCAAGTTAAACTGTAAAACCCTGAGCAGTCACGCTTTTACTCTTGAACCAAAGGCGCTGCGTCGGTCACATAGTATGCAGCTATACAATACTATACCGTAGCCTGGGCTCACCAAAGGTGTGGGGCGTTCCTATGTACAGAATTCAACACTTTCCTACCTCCCGTCGAAGAAGGACAATTCACAAGGAAGAAGACAAGGGAGTAAGAGAAAAGACTACAGAAGCGGAGAGACAATCCGAGAAGGGCAGAAGAAGAACGAGAGCCATAAGGAAACAAACACAGAAACAAAGAGAGAAAGTAAGAGAGAAAGACCAGCAAAACCAGAGGCAGAGAGTGAGAGAGAGGAGGGGAGGGGAAGCGATGCAGAAAGCAGTCGAAAGTGCCTTGCTTGTCCTATCTCACCGTCTCATTGGTAAAAAACCAGGAAGAGGTTGTGGAGGAAGACAAGGAAGAAGTGTTCTCGTCTTCACTCACCTTGTGCCCTTCCTCTCCCACCGCTCGTCCGCTCGACAGAAAGAAGAGAGTTGCGGAGAGGGCGAGCAAGAGCTTCAAGCCCAGCAGAGGAAGAAGAGAGAGGAAGATACGAGAAGTGTGGAGGGGGTGGCCAAAAGAAATGCTACGTAATGAAAGAGGGGAAACCAATTTCTTCTCTGCTCTTCCTCTTGTCTCTCTTATTCTTCTCTTCGCGAGGGCATGCATGGAGCCAGGAAAGGGAAGGGTCAAAGCAGATGAGATAAAGTAATGGAGAGAGCTGTTCTTCGTCCCTCTGACCTCCTCCTCTCATTTTTCTCATATCAGAAGGGTCTGGAAAGGAGTGACAGGGCATGGACTGAAGCGAGGGAATAGGTGAAAGTGGATAAGAAACAATGTTAGACAGCTTGCCGAAGGCGGCCAGCTCGCAGCTTGCCTGCGGCCTGGCCTGCTGAGCCTGGTGGGCTCTCGAGGGTGGGCAGGGGCCTGCTGAGATCCGCGGCCAGCACGCCAGGCTTGCTTTGAGGCAGGGCCAGCTCCGGGCGGAGGTGGAGAGAAACAGGGAGAAGAGGGGGGGTGGAGAGAGGAGGTAGAGGCAGCGCAAGGAAAAGGTGGGGAGAGGGGTGGGAAGAGGGAGGTGAAGGCAGGTAGGTGCAGGAGGGAAAGGGGAGCAGAGTGAGATGGCAATCAGGAAGGGTTACGGGTGAATCAAGAAGCGCGGATTAGGGGAGGGCGGGTGGACAAAGGGAGGGGAAGAGGAGGGAGTGGGGAGATGGGTGGAGAGGTAGAGGGAGTGGAGGGTGGGTGCGTTCTTTGGATTGTATAGTCGAAGGGTTTTCTACAAAGGGTTCCATATCGGGGATCTGTACAGAGGATCTATAGATTTCTATAAGGAGTATATAAAGACTGTGTATGAGGGCTCCATATAATCGATCTTTCAAAGATTTTTTATAAAGGACTCCATTTGTGGAAAAATAAGCGGTTCCTACAAGGTCTTTATCTCGAGGATCTGTAAGGTTTATATGTCTATGAAGCTTTTCTATATGGGCTCTATAGACCCCATAAGACAAACTAAAAAGTGATGAAGGTGACTAAAGGACCGGATAACCCCACATGTGAAGCTTGTTTATTGGTAGACATTCCAGAGACGGAAAAGAGTGAATGGGTATGGGAGTAAATGGATGAGTGGATGAAAGAATGAGTGGGTGCTGTTGTGACCACGTGTGTGTATGTATAGATGCGATAGAGCTGAGATCGGTTCTAGTGACCGCCGCTGGCACGTCGTTCTGCGCTGCACTTCCGGAGTGTGTGTGTGTGCGTGTGTGTGTGTGTGTGTGTGCGTGTGTGTCTTTGTGTGTGTGTGTGTGTGTGTGTGTGTGTGTCTGTGTGTGTGTATGTGTGGTTGCGTGTGTGTTTGTGTGTCGTTGCCTGCTCGTGGTCACACACACACATGGCTTCCGCGCGACCCATGCCTGAACGTGCAGTCAGTCCCTGTGCACAGTCGCACACACACACACACACATAACCACACACACACACACACATAAACACACACACACACACATACGTACACACACACACATGTACACACACACACAGACATACACACACACAGAGTCACGCACATGCACACAGCACCGGCAAGTCACGGCACCAAGCTTTCGGCCGGGTTTGGTGCATGCCATTCGATTTCCTGCCCATCCCTGTCCTTGTGTGTGTGCATGTGTGTGTGCTTGACAAAGCTGAGGCTCTGAGCGCCACAGCGGATGGTGCGGGTCCAAGTACGGATTGATTGCATGTGTGTGGGTGTGTGTGTGTGTCTGTGCGTGTGTCTGTGTGTGTATGAATGTATATGCGTGTGTGTGTGACGGAGCTGAGGCTGCTTCTGCGATAGCGATGGCATGTCGTCCTAGGCTCCGAAGCTGTCGCGATTACTTCCTTGTGTGTATGTCTATGTGTGTGTGTGTGTGCATGTATACGTGTGCGTTGGTGTGTGTCTGTGTGTGTGTATGTGTGTGTGTGTGTGTCTGTGTGTCTGTGTGTGCGTGTGTATGTGTGTGTGTGTCTGCGTGTCGTTGCCTGTCTGTGGTCACATAGCTGAGGTTGGTTTTGTGATGGGCAACTGCGCGCAACTCGGCTCTGCAGCACTCCAGAGGTGTATGTTTGTGTGTGTGTGTGCATGTCTGTGTGCACGTGTGTACATGTGCGTGCGTGTGTGTGTGTGTGTGTGTGTGTCTGTGTGTGTTTATGTGTTTGTGGACCGCTTCATCGGCTTCTTTCGCAGCAGTTGCATAATCAAATAGCTTTGTTTGATGCAACGCGTCGCACTTGCACGTCCAAAGGATCGTGATCTTGTGTGTGTGTGTGTGTGTGTGTCTGTGGGTGCGTGTGTGTGTGTGTGTGTGTGTGTGTGTGTGTGTGTGTGTGTGTGTGTGTGTGTGTGTGTGTGTGTGTGTGTGTGTGTGTGTGTGTGTGTGTGTGTGTGTGTGTGTGTGTGTGTGTGTGTGTGTGTGTGTGTGTGTGTGTGTGTGTGTGTGTGTGTGTGTGTGTGTGTGTGTGTGTGTGTGTGTGTGTGTGTGTGTGTGTGTGTGTGTGTGTGTGTGTGTGTGTGTGTGTGTGTGTGTGTGTGTGTGTGTGTGTGTGTGTGTGTGTGTGTGTGTGTGTGTGTGTGTGTGTGTGTGTGTGTGTGTGTGTGTGTGTGTGTGTGTGTGTGTGTGAACCTCCCTAGCACATGGGAGCAGAGGGTCACTCCTTTCCGTTGGATCTGACACATTCTTGCAATACATTTTCACTTAAACACATGAAAGTTTGCAGGGGACCACCGAGGCCTCCGGGGAGCGGTGGTCAACGAAGACCTTCCCGGAAAGCCTGTGAAAACGTACCTGCTTTTGCCACCTTCATTGCACCTGGGGCGGTCGTGCCAGCTGGTGGATGAGGAGTGGAAAGACAACGAGGACGAGGACAACGACGACGAACTTTTCATATGCACACCACAAGCATACCTGCGCAACTTTCGGCAGCCCCCTGTGGTGCCAAGATTAGCTCAAGGACAGGCCCCCTGTGGTGTCCAGATTAGACAACAACATACAACATACTCTCCTCTTCTTGCTCTCTTGGCCGAATCCATCAGTGTGACCAGCGTGGGTCTTGAGACTCCAGAGCAACGGCTTTCCGTCATGGCGCCGTGGTGACCCTCCGGGGAGACCGGTGATGAACCGGGTGTTCAGCCTTCGTTCAGACTGTTCAGAATCTCCCGATGCTACTTTATCTCTCTCTCTCTGATGCCGGCATGTGAGTCTGACATGAGTGCAGGTGCAGTAATGGACGGCTAATGCAGTAAAGTGCGTCTAGTGAGCAGGTGCTACCTCGCTAGTCTGTCCTCTATTCGACCGCTTCTTTATTTCTCAGGGACTGCAAGGGCATGTGCAACTGACATGAGGGCAGGTGTGGTAACCTTCGTCTAGTGCAAGTGAAGCGGCGCTTCCTCCGGGAAGTAATCGGCCTCTCGCTTCTCTCTCCCCCTAACCCCACACCTTAAGTTGAGGACCACGCAGGACGTGGTACCTCTCGTTCCATTGCTCCTGGGTGCTTTTCTGCACAGCTGGAGGATGGTCCACCGCTCTTGGGTGTCTTTTGCTACACAGCTGGAGGGTGGAATACCCTAATCCTGCTACTGGCCTTGGACCCTGCTCGGGTAGCCGGGCAGTAGTCACTCCGTTCCTGGGTCTTTGGTGACAGCTGGAAGGAGTGTCCTCACCCTATTCTCACCACCCTAATTACAACATACAACCACATGTGCAACACATTGGTCAGAAGCTGCTAGCCCTGGACCCCTTCGAGGGTAGCTGGGTAGCAGTTTTCTCCATTAACCCTCATTACTGTTGCTTTTGGGGGCCGTCGCGCCCAGCTGAGGAACAGTCCCCGGCTGGATCTGGGCCCTTGCAAGGGCAGCTGATCAGCCTTCCTTCCCCTCTGTCGCTTCTGGGGGCTTGCGTGCCCAGCTGAAGGACAGTCCTGAACCCTAAATTTTACGCCTCGCCACATCTTGGACTACCACAACATTACTACATTCTGGACTACATCGACAAGCTTTGCAAGCGGGCATTGCAGCCCACAGGGTTTTGTGGTTTAGTTTGGGTTCGTTTAGATCTTGGAGCCCTGGCGCGGCTTTATTCCACTGCACACAGCCGCCCCAAGCTGGGGCTGTGTGTGTGTGAACCTCCCTAGCACATGGGAGCAGAGGGTCACTCCTTTCCGTTGGATCTGACACATTCTTGCAATACATTTTCACTTAAACACATGAAAGTTTGCAGGGGACCACCGAGGCCTCCGGGGAGCGGTGGTCAACGAAGACCTTCCCGGAAAGCCTGTGAAAACGTACCTGCTTTTGCCACCTTCATTGCACCTGGGGCGGTCGTGCCAGCTGGTGGATGAGGAGTGGAAAGACAACGAGGACGAGGACAACGACGACGAACTTTTCATATGCACACCACAAGCATACCTGCGCAACTTTCGGCAGCCCCCTGTGGTGCCAAGATTAGCTCAAGGACAGGCCCCCTGTGGTGTCCAGATTAGACAACAACATACAACATACTCTCCTCTTCTTGCTCTCTTGGCCGAATCTATCAGTGTGACCAGCGTGGGTCGTTGAGACTCCAGAGCAACGGCTTTCCGTCATGGCGCCGTGGTGACCCTCCGGGGAGACCGGTGATGAACCGGGTGTTCAGCCTTCGTTCAGATCGTTCAGATTCTCCCGATGCTATTTTATCTCTCTCTCTCTGATGCTCGCATGTGCGTCTGACATGAGTGCAGGTGCAGTAACCGACGTCTAGTGCAGTAACCGGCCGCTAGTGCACAGGATTACCTCGCTATTCTGTCCTCTATTCGATCGCTTCTTTATTTCTCAGGGACTGCAAGGGCATGTGCAACTGACATGAGGGCAGGTGCGGTAACATTTGTCTAATGCAAGTGAAGCAGCGCTTCCTCCGGGAAGTAATCGGCCCTCTTCTTTCTTTCCGTCTTCGACCTCTCAAGACAACCAGGACAGCCTGCACTTTGCTTGTGCAACTGTGTTTGTCTCACCAACTTCGTTGCAGCTATGTGGCCGGATTATTTTACTACGCAGCCACCAGCAACACCATACGCACCAACAACCCGACCGGTGCTCAATCAGTTTCACCCGAACACCTGGGTACCGCAGTCACAAGGATACCCAGCAATGATGCCAACTGGCATTGCTGCCACTCAGCAGCACACACTGCCAACGCAACCCACTACGATCCCTGTTGAGCAGACGCACAGCTTCCCCATGATGCCATGTGGACACAATGCTCCTATACCACAGCATCCGATGGTATACACACAACTCAGCACACCACAGCCCCAGCTGCCACAACAACCTCCACCCCAGCAATTCATGACGCAACATTCCCCCACTTTCTTGAACCCTGTTCCTTTGCCTACCCATCCTACAGTTTTTCCCACGAGCCCATCACCTCTGACACCGCATCACTCCCAGCCTGCCACATACAACATTCCTTTCACACCACCTGCTCCACAACCCCAACCTGCACCTTGCAGCATCCCTTCCACACAACCCGCTCAACAATCCCATATACCGCCGCCAACGACCCTCCAACAAGCTTCACAATCTCACCCCACCAATGTTACCACTACCGATGCTGCACACATTGCCCCGCAGACACCGGCAATCACCCCCCAACCCCAGCCAATAAGCACAGCCAACACCCCCTCTGTCAGCACATTGCCACCCACACAATCACCACCCGCTACGGGATCGGGAGACACTGACCCGCTCGCAGCACCTGCTTCTTCCCACCATCCTCCGTTGCCACGCAGGCGACGGCGCTCACCCACACGCAGCAGAACCCGCACCTTGAGCACTAGACGCCGACGACGCACACGCAGCAGAGCACGACCTGCCAGCAGCGGGAGACAGCACCGCCGACACAGACACCACCGATCCCGCGACACCCGCAGAAGTCGTTCTCGCAGGGACACCAGGCGATCTTCGTCGACACCTCCGCGGAACTCGGTTGTGCTCCGCAGCTATTCTACAGTGCGTGACGTTGATACCAACAAGTGGCATTACAGAGCCACACAGCTACGCCAGAGGCCACCCACCCCACCCAAGGTCCCACAAAGGACATTGGCCTCGCAGGTTCAGCGAATTGCCCTCCGCATCAAGGGCAGCCAAGCAGCACAACAGCAGCCCCCAGCCGGACAGGGCACCTCCTCCCGCCAACAGGCTCAGCACAATCCCTCCAGCTCCGTTCGGGCAACTGCCCCGACCTACGATGCATCAACAGCCGCTGCCCCATCGGGTCAGCCAACCCTCGAACAATTGGGCAAACACAGCAGACCACCACAGATTGATGTGGTGCCATTTTCTGAGCTTTACGAACATGAGAAGCCGACTCCTCACGCCGTCGACATGGAAGAAGCTCACAAACTCGCCAAAACTTTGGGCGAGATAGCTGCTGACAGCGATTTCAGGCAGGAGACTTTGGCCGAATTTGCACATGCAGTGCTACAATCAGGCACGCGATCAGCGTGCAACGAACTTGGGGCAGTGCTGACGCCAATATCGGACGGCGTACATACTATGTTATTCATTCCTTGGGCTGGAGAGCAGCGTAGAGCGTTCGGCACCCGTGCCACTGACCCACCAGGAGAGTCATACATCTACACCGCCGGACACGGCACGAGCATTGCAAGTGCCGCGCGCATTATGCGCGAGGACTTGGTCCGCCCAAGTTCAGTCAGACACTGCTTCGACGACAAGTCCTACCCACCCATTCCCTCTTGCGTCATTTACGGGAATGCAACCCCAGGAGATGTATCGGAAAGCACGGTCCATATAGTAACCGATCAATGTACACGGCGGCCGAAAGGCCAACAGGGAGTGATCGTCATCGGGACAATACGGACTAAGTATCAGCATTACAAGATGACGTATCGGGACATGTATAGAGAGGCCTTTATCGTGGGGCGAAAGGGTGTTGTGCGGACCCCAGAGAAGTGGGGATTCCACTCGGGGCATTTCAGCATCGTTGGATTCGGCCTTATTCAGTGATGTTCTGTATTACTTTCTTTCTTCTTCCGTGTCTACCTTTCACTCTCGAGTATCATTTCTCTTCCAGGCCTGAATCCCGTTGCACATAGCTGTATGCAATCAAGCATTTGCTCCGACCCCGCTTTTGAGCCAAAGAAGAGACGATGCAGCTGCATGCTGGATGCATTCCACAAGTAGATGCTGACACTCAGGCCAACTATGTTGTCCATGCGCGTGCTATTTGCAGCTTTTGCAGTCACAGGCAATTGTAGTGCCCCATTGTGCAACCATGTACAAGCCGACACAGCCTCAGTGGCACACAACAATGCCAACAGGCATCATCGGCACAGCAATCAGTGCGGTGCAGCGACAAACAGCTTCAACCAGCAGCACCCCAATGCACCCGATTTCCCCACCACCAGGGATCCACAACATCCCACCCCACACCTCACCCCAGACCCCAACCACCTGGGGTTCAGCTCACCCTTACAGCCACAACACCACTTTCCCCCTTTCCCTCCACCCCCTCCCCCACCCCAGCAGTTTACCGTCCCAGCTTCACCCACCGCACTGCCAACCCCCACGCCTGCCACTCCCCAACACACATTTGTTAGTCCATCCCCGATGGCTACTCAAAACCCCAGCATTTCTTCACATACATTGCCTCAGGCCACCGTCACACCCCAACAACAACAACACACCAATCTTACGCCTGCAAATCCCCAGATACCAAACGACTTCGTTCAAACACCAGAGCATTGGGACAACAGACAGCTTTATGGCCTCAACCTACCCAAACACATTCAATCTACACCACATTCAGTGCACAACCGCACGGCAGGCATGCCGATCGCAACAGCACCATTGGTAGCATTTCTACGACACAATTGGTCATCATACTGGCTACGTTACGCCGCACACGGCTTTGACATCCATCTCACATGCAGCAAACATATCAGCGAAGCCGTCTTCACCACTGAGCTTATGGGTCAACTCCGAGCACGGAGAATTGATCTGGACCAAGCAGCCACCGCATTCTGCTGGCAAGAGAAGCTCACACTCGCAAAACGGCCAGCGATGTCACACCTCATCAAGGAATTGGTGTTATACCTGCAAGAGCTGCAGGACCAGTACAATGACGGCAACAAAAAGGACAAGCAAGATGTCAAATCCGACACAGACAACACACAATCCCAACCCACCGAATCTCCAACACCACCACAATCCAGCAAATCACAACCTCATCTTCCACTTCAATCTTCGCAGCCGGCAGAAGCAGACACTCTGGCTGCACACCGCATCAGTGACCTGGAAGCACGACTTTCAACAGCACTGGAGACAATCGAAGCTCTCCGTGCTCCGGCTGCAAACACTGAGGCACCCAGCACACCAGCACCAAAGAAAACAAAACGAGCCACAGCACCTAGCACTCCTATCAACACGCCCTCTCCACCACCTGACTCAATTTCCACAATTGCGATTTCCCCCACCACAACCACTCGTGGACAGAAACGAGCTACCATAGATGACGCCACACACAACGACACCAGGATTACCACTGGTAGCCTTTCCCCTTCCACAACAACAGTTGCAGAACAAGATACCAACGCGCTACATGCTTCCCCAGCATCGTCATCCACCACAGGTATGCATTTTCCGGGACGCTCCCTTCTGGGCGCCAAGCGACAGAAGCAGTCAACTCTCACACCAACGAAGGCGGCACCCCTCGATCCCAAGATGGATCCCCAGCGCATCTTTCAGCAGCCTACAAAAGCCAGTGTTTGGTTTCAGGAGCATTTCACTGGCGTTCACTCTGAATCCGGCATCACCAGATGGTTTGGTGCCATCAAAGGCATCAGCGACAAACAAAAAACACAGGTAAAAAAGTACCTTGACATTGTTGCTTTGGAATTCCCTTCACTCAGCAACTCACAAGAACAGACACTGCAGACCGCTGCAGTCGCCTGGGGTGTCCCGCCCAAAGCCATCGACAAATTTGGCTCCCCAGCACTGATCAAACTTGTCGCTATCATCAGTCAGATGACAGAGTGACTCAGGCAGTACTTGATTCAACACCGGCAGACACTGGATCACACAACAATTTTCCGACAAAAGCAATTCAAGAACATCATACGCATTCTGGATCAAGGCAGATCCATCTTACAATTTGTCGCACCATTGGCAGAACCAGTCTCTACACAATTCCACCAAATCATACTTTGGCTTCAAGGCTTGACCTTGTTACTTCGTACACAGCATTTCTACCTCAAACATGAGGAAGGACATTTCTCCAACCTACAGAGACTTTTCGCACATTCAAACATTTCTTTTCCATCGTACACACTCTCTTTCTTTCGTCAGCCACAGGTGGTATATTGCAGAGTCACCACACAACAACCTTTTCGTGGTTACGTCTACATTGGCAGCACAAGTCACTCTCTCACACAACGAGAGGGCACACGCAATCGAAAATTCAAGCAACTTCAACAACACAAGATTGTACAAGCCGAACTTGCCTTACGATGGTGGCTTAAACACAAATGCTACCACCAATACACACCAATTGTACTACAAGCCAACATACCCACAGAGCAATTGGAAGCCACGGAGAACACTCTTATACAGCACCACCAATCCAAGCTCAACTTTCCTTACATCACATCACACATGAAAGGAGCTTTCTCCGGCTTCACCAAAGCAGCCAACAACAAGCACAACGGCACAGCCACCTTATGGGCGAAGCAGCGCCGAGGCAAACTACACCACTCCATTCGAAGCTTTAGCAATTCCCCCTTATTCAAAACCAGGAAACAGGCATGGACCACAGTCTCACATCTTACTTCCAACACTCGCACCAGATTCGACACAACAAAACAACTGCTTTGCTCCGACACACCAGCAG
Source organism: Symbiodinium sp. CCMP2592 (assembly GCA_905221615.1). Taxonomy (NCBI): domain Eukaryota; class Dinophyceae; order Suessiales; family Symbiodiniaceae; genus Symbiodinium; species Symbiodinium sp. CCMP2592. The sequence goes on from CAJNDT010001139.1 coordinate 49,983, forward strand.
CCACCGTTTACGCTTTACACAAACTCTCAAACAACTTACCACGACGCGACCGCAGACACGCTCACAAAGCTCTCAACACCGTTTTTAAGAAGCGACGACTAAAACCACCTCCTGTCACAAAACCCATTTACCTACAGCCACTCTTACACCCCACCTTCACCCAACACCTACGACAATATTTGCGCTCTTGTTTAACAAGCAACAAACAACACATTCCACCATTCCACCTACCCAGCACGAAACCGGTGTACAAGAAGCACCCACCTATGCAACAACTCCTACACAATTGGCGCGATGCCCACACCACATGGCAACCTGATACACCACCACCCTGTACATGCTCACCATTACAGTCACAAGTACCCCAGGAGCACATTTTCCACAATCACATTGCTATCCAACTTGCAGAACTACAACCACAACACCAGTTTTTGGCATACTCCGGCAAAAGCAATTGCCTTCAGAAGCCCACACAGTTGGCGTCACAATTATGCCGAGCCATACGCACATGGCACCGACACTATGGACTACCTTACAACCATCAAACTGCAAAGCAGTTTGTATCTGAACAAATACCACAACACAATACACACTGCATTCAAAACAACATACTACAGGTCAAGATGATCAAGCAAGTCCAACACAAAATACCAACGGGCATCATCCATTGCGAAGATCACTTCCCGAACCGACTCACGTGGTACTGCCCAGCACTATACCACACTGCCATACACAACACTTTTTTAGACAAAGAGATTTTTCGGATGTCGCAGCGCCAACCTCTACAACACCACTTCGATGTCTACACAGACATCCGCAGTCTTCTACCAGCTTACACATGGGCGTTTCCACAGTGGGGACGCATCCCACGTGCCTACATTTTACCGAAAAGAAAGAAGCAATTCACGAAAGGACGTCCTATAGTGGCGTTCATCGACACCATGGGCAGGAAATTATGGGAAGCCTTAGCAGATGTACTGCAGCTGATGACCCTTCAAGCATGCCCAAACTCCTTTCACCAAGGAGACGGGATAACACAGCTCAAACAAACAGCGCTCTTTTTGCATCAGCGCAGGAAACTGCACGATTCAACAGATTACATCCTGTACAATCAGGATTTAGCTGGCTTCTTTACATCGGTCGATCAAAGCCGGTTTCTTTCAGCATACAGCATCATGGTTCGATGGTACAGAGAGAAGAACCCACTACACTCTTCCAAATTCTTCATTGACCACTCACAGAAAGACCCCACACATCGAGTCCACAGAGGTAAAAGCAGACAAAAGCAGCAGGAAGCCTCCTCCGGCAACAAACTTTGCATACAATTACAACACATACCACAACTCATCATTGCAGTGCTCAGGCTCAACTATTTCACTGTCGGTACATCACTCATTGAGCAATTTCGTGGAGCACCTATGGGCTCGCCCTGCAGCCCAGCTTTATGCAACATCGTGGTTGCTGTAGAAGAGCAGTGTTGGCATCACACATACAAGCAACTTTTCACGAACCACAAGCATTTTCCAGACCACAACAAGCAGGATCAAGCTTACTTTTTTGCTACCAGATACGTCGACAACCGCGTCCTTCTACTGCCTGCACAGCTGACCCGACTGCCTCCTTTTGCACAGCTTACTGACGCATCTTTCTACAAACCACCGGTTCAGCTTGAAACTGAACCGGCCAACATTTTCCTGGGTTTCGCCATAAACCCTCAGCACAGCAGCCTTACGCATCACTGCACTTTACACAAGGCGGATATTTTACACCCACAGTCGGCGACCTCTGTTGCAACACTTCGCAGCAGTTTTCAGGCCCGCACACGCATGGTACGCAGAGTGACAACACCATGCAGCGAGGCCACATCAGCCATTCGAGCCATGCGCGATCTGTACATCGCTGCCGGCTACACTGATCAACAGCTGTAAGCAAAAACACTGTGCCAAGTTGCAGTGCGTGCGTCCAGAGCCATGCAACTTTGCAACATGTGAGACGCCTTGTACCAACACAGTGTTTCCCGCAGCCATTTACAGGGACTAACTGAGGCATCATCATGTATAAAAGTGCCATGACTGGCAGATTGCAGCCGAGCCACAAAGCGCTGAGCGGCCGCCCTCGGCCATCCATCTCCAAGCACAGCAGACGCCGCAACGAGCAGCCTGCTGTTGGCAGCCACACTCAACAGCCGGCGCCTTTACGCTCTCAGTTTCTACGTGTTGCAGAAGACGAAGATTTCCAAGATTACCAAGAGCAACACCAAGATCCGCAAGAACAGCAGGACGCAGCAGTGGCTGCACCGGCGACTCCGCCATTTCCACCTCCGCCTCATTCTGGTCCGGATTCATCGGCTGAGATTATTGAGTTACTAACACAGTTTCACAATTCGTTGCTTGAATCGAATGCCAAGCTGGAACGCTTGATACAGCAGGCCACAACGGTGTTGACTACTCAACACGAAGCCACCACTGCCATTATGGCATCGTGCAAACAGCAACTTGATATTCTCGAGAGCCTTATGAGGCAAAACACACCAGACTGGTCCTGAATGTGCTGTTGAATCCGCTGGTATAAAAAGAGCCAGGTAGTGCACACATCTTGCATTTGAACATATGTTGCTTGCGGATATGCACCATAACTTTGCCTTCTGAAGTTTTATGCCTCAGAGTGACACCTATTGGAATCCCGACATAGAGCCATGAGCGAAGCATCTTTTCCGACAAACACAGCGACTACAGCTTCACCGCCCATCGATGAGGCACGACGTGAAGCTCTCTCTGAGGCCATCATGGAGATTTTGACACAGCATCGGGACTATGATTCGGAAACTGGAAGCGAACCTTCCACATTCAGTGACGGGGCGCTACGCGACCAATTAGCCGAGTTTATTCTTCAAACAACCCGGCAGATCACAGAGCTAAAGCAACGAGTGGAACGACTCGAAGCTTCGCAGCAATAGGTGATCAACCATGTTCATACCGTCATCGGGCGCTTTGCAGCGGACGGTGAAAACAATGATAGTCGTTTTTGCCAATTGTTACAGTCAGTGCACTCACTTCACATATGTTTGTTATGCAGCGATTGATGCACTATTTCCCGCAGCATTTTGAAAAACAACCAGTTGTGTTAGCGCCATGGAACAACGCACCAGATCGCGATCTCCGACGGCATCACAATGGAGATGGCATTGGGCCACCAACGGCTCTTCATGGTGGCGAGAGTACTTTATCGCATCTCAAGAGTGGATACGAAAGCATTCGGAGCAACCTGATCAGCGTCCGACATCAACGACTCCTATCCAAAAGGAGACAGTATCTACTACATCAACTCCTACATCCAACAAGCGAAAGCGATCAAGAACTCCGTAAGCAGCATTGCTGAGTTGACAATTAGATGCACATTTGCTGCCCCCGGCAGCCAACAATCACACAGCAAAGCTGTGCTGCGAACTCCATCACATCTGATGAGGTTCAACATTAAGAGCATCATGTCAAAAGTTCATGCAGGTCTGCGCGGTCAATCAATTGATGTCTCTGTGTACCTCTCTCTCTCTCTTCTGAAGATCAGCGTATGCACATGCCTCAATGCAGTTGTGACTCCGCAGCCATTTCTCTGAACTACAGTTGCTGAAACACATTAGGACAGCATCGCACACAGATGGACGAGGATGACGACAGCAGCCTATGGGGATCCGAAGAGATTGATGCCTTCTTGAGGAAGGACGACACCACCACATCCTCCCATGCAGTCAGTCACACACACAAGCAAAAAACAAAGCACACAACGAGGACAAAAAAGAAGAAAGACAACAAAGACAAAAAGGACAAAACAGTCAAGAAAACAAAGAAAACACGCAACAGCTCACCACCATCCCAATCCACAACACAACAACGACGCAAACACCTACACACTACAAGACGAAAGAGGACACGGTCTTCGCATTCAACATCATCAGCGTCACCTACGGCAACGTCACACCTGGCTGAGGACCCACACCGGTCTCCATCTCGAGATCCTTGGTCTTCTGACTCGATTGCACCTTACGATATTGTGCATCCTACTATTCAGCACAAGCGGTCCAAAACCGCTTGTGCTAAAATGCTGGTACGTGCAGGATTCAGGTGTCGCTGCCATTTCAAGATCATGAGTGACTGTCCCAACAGACTCGCTGTTGGACCCTAATTCTCAGGACGGATGAGTGCTGCAAGATCCGCTTCGCACGACAAAAAAGCATGCGCATAGGAACGTCAGGATGCCACCGCTTTGAGCACACATCATGTACATGTTGATTTGCATTCAGTGTTCAAGCTTTTGTCGGTTGGTAGAATCAAACGTATGACAAAGCGAAAGGCTGCCGAGGCCGGCCTTCCATGGTACTCCATGGCAGGACAATGTTTTCGGATGACTGTTGAAATTCCACCCGACCGCATCACCAGAGATAAGCACATGTTCATACACGTGGTGCTGTGTCTGGGCGACAACGTTCTCCAAGCACGCAAGATCTTCTCCTACCGCATCAGGGAGATGACCGGCAGAACTCCTGAAATCCCAGCTTTCTTCTTCGAACAAAACCGACGACGACTACATGATTGGGATTCAGTTACCACATTAGCCACGTTGATGCCGGTGCTTTTTGTTAGAACCTGTTCGGATCAAGAAATACGACAATCACCCGATCGCTATTGACAGCGAGAAAAGTACGCCATTCACTCCTATTGCCGTGCATCAGACCTTTCACTCTACTTGAAGCATGTACGCCCCATTTGGGGCTGTGTGTGTGTGAACCTCCCTAGCACATGGGAGCAGAGGGTCACTCCTAAACTGTTTGCAATTTTTGCTTTTCAACATAATCAGACATTGGACATTTACCAAATCAACTGTTGCAGGGGCATTGGGCACTCCTTGGCAGACCCAATGCAACGAAGCTATGCCATGGAGTGGGAAGCAGTTCAGGACCTGAACTGTGTACCTGCAAGCTGGGCCCCCTGAGGCAGCCAGATTAGAAAACGCTGGCCCCCTGAGGCAGCAAGATTAGTGCATTTACGGTTTCCACCTTTTGCTTGAGCATAAAGCTTTGCACGTTTGCCGCAATCTGACAAGCTTTTGCAACAACATGCCTCTCTTTTTCCTCTTGCACTCGTACTCTTGGCCGAATCCATCAGTATGTGTGTGTGTGTGTCTATGTGTGTGTCTATGTGTGTGTATGTGTGTGGGTGTGTATGTGCGTGTGCGTTCGTGTGCATGTGCATGTGTGTGCATGTGTGTGTGTGTGTCGGCTTCTTTCGCATCAGTTGCATAATCAAATAGCTTTGTTTGATGCAACGCGTCGCACTTGCACGTCCGCAGGATCTTGTGTGTGTGTGTGTGTGTATGTGTGTGTGTGTGGGTGTGCATGTGTGTGTGTATGTGTTTGTGTGTGTGTGTGCATGCATGTATGTTTGTGTGCATGTGCATGTGTGTGCATGTGTGTTCGTGTGGATGTGTGTGTGTGTGTGTGCAGGCTTGATCTGCCGCGCCGGAGTGCCCATGCCATCGCCATGACCTCAGCACAGTCCGATGCGGCAACTGCATGAAACAAGCAGCCGAGCTAATTACATGCACCGGTCCTTTTTCACATCCTCGCTTCGAGTCGGAGCATCTGGGCTGGTTTCCCAGTACGGGTCGTGCAGCACGCAGACTTTCTCCTCCTAAACAAGAAAGGGTTATCGTCGGTAACTTGCATCCACATGCGAGCCAGAACTTTGGATCAGTCATTGATTGTGTGTGGCGAGGCAGCATGTTCCGAGGGATACGGTTTTGCCACGCTCGAATACGCTCTTGACGATCGCATAGTTCTTGCTGACGCCGAACATCCGAAGGTGTCCTTTGCAGCGAAGCAGAAGCCGAGGTCGTGCTCGAGGCAATCTCAGCTTCGCGGGAGCAGGAACTTGCAGCAGCCGCACCGGAGCCAGAACTTGCATGGACGGTTGCACTAGAGCTGGAGCTGGCCGCTGCTGAGCTGCTGATCATGGCTTCGGCGTTGCACAGAGACAGATATGTTTTCTCGAGCCGCGAAACGCATCCAAGTGACACTCTGATACGCAGGCATTGTGATGCAAGGACATCCCGAAGGAATCAAGTCATCCTCGTGACGGGCACAAAATATGCAGTCCAAGTTTTCCATTCGTTGCGGCACAAGCACACCTCTACCGACGGTCATTGCAGCAATTCCCAATACGGGTCATGCGCACTGTTGGTGACGGTCCTTGCGGCGCTTCCCAGTACGGGTCACGCGCAATTTCCAATCCTCTCAATTACTGCTGTTTACAGCCTGGACTCGAAGGATACAACCTTCCCGGTTCGTTTTTGTCTGGACAAGTTTGCAAGTTGCGAGTGCTCGAGGGAGGAAGGCTCTCAGTCACGGCGCCACCCTCTGGACCATCTGGAGCCGGTGGAAAACGTTTCCGGTCCGCTTCCTTGTAGTTGTCGTGAGTGATCCTTGCTGATTCACATAGTTGGATGGCTTCAAAGACCTCGTCTCGGAATTTGTCTCTTTGTTCATCCGACATGACAAAGACCCAGTCGTCCGTCTCATTCTGGAAGTCTGCTTGCGCCCATTTGTTCTTTTTGTGATAGCCGGCATGCTGTGCCGCATGGAATTCAATGATGGGGTCCTCCCATGACATTATTTTTTTTTGGAACTCTTCAATGAGTCCCCGGCAGATGACGTCTTTTCCGGCTTCTTCGATGGTTCTCCGGCAGACGACGTTTCGCCCAGCGGCTCCCCGGCAGATGACGCCTTTTCCGGCTTCTTCGGTGGGTCTCCGGCAGACGACGCTTCGCCCGACAGCTCCGCAGACGACAGGCCAACGAGAAGCTCGATGATTGCTCGCATGTCCATGTCGAAGTCAAGATGGGTATGTAAACTCAGAATTGGCCGTTTCCACAGCCGATCCACCTTCACACTCGTCGTGGTGTTGTTGCCAGACTTCAGCCTTATCGGCAGAACGTCTTGATCTGTCTCAGCAGCTCTACTGTTCGACTCAGTCTCAGGGAACGGCTTGTGCGAGGCTTTTGCTGTTTTGGATAGCATCTCCACGAGCGCGGCGATCTCCATTTTCAACTGGAAGTTAAAGCGCGCGAAAAGGGTTGGCTGCCCCGTGCAAGAATCCAATGCCGCCGTGCAAGACGTGGCGGAGTTATCGAAGACGAGACTGAACGGTTGCGACATGGTCCGACCCGACTGGCTGTGTACGGTTAGACTAGAAAGCACTGCGAAAGCGTGTCGATCCGTCTGCAGATACCATTCCGCATACACTCGTGCTCCGTCACGCTGATTCTTCCTGAGAAACGAAACGGCTTTCTCCGAGAGTCCAGCGGCAGGCACCATGTCAGTTTGGGTATGGTAGGGGGATAGGGTCGGCTAGGTTTGGGTCGCACTCCTTGAACGCAAAACTGCACGAAGCACGAGCGGACCACAGCGAGCCATTTTGCTGAAAGTGCCATGCTGTGCGCGGACAGTGCGTGAGTTGCTCGGCTCCCCAATACGGGTCACACAGCTCGTATGTGCAAAGGTTTCAGCTCAGGTTCTCAGCTGAAACCGATTTCCATCAGAGTGGCCAGATTCCCAATACGGGTCACTGACGGATCAGCGGAGGTGTGGGCCGAAACATGAGCGAGGGTCCGCTGCGACCATCTCTAGTCCAAGTCATTGAGACCAAGCGAAGATGTCTTAAGCCTGCGCTCAAAGGTTCGCTTTCTGGATGTTCTCGTAGGCTTGCCCGGCATCGGCAGGTCAATCCCAAACTCGTCACGGAACAGAGCTCGAAGATGATGGTTGTGCAGTTCTGTTTCCAGAGTCAAAAGTTCTTCCTCCGTTTCTGGAGGAAGCGGCTCGTGATCCAATTCGGGATAAACCGTAGCCACGACCTGCGCAAAAAGGAATACACAGCGGTTCCTGGTCGTCGCGGTTGGACACGTGCAAGTACAGAAACGCTTCAAGGTTCCCAGGCTTCAAAATCGTCGCAGCAAAACCCACAACTTGATCTGGCGATTCGCAAAGTTCCACTCCGGCCAATGCTCTCTCAATCTCCCTTGACTGGCGTCTTGACCAATTCCTTTGACTGACGTTCTCCGGACGCTCAACCTGGTAATCCTCCAGCACCTGCTCTATACAAAAGTCGGAGAGGGCCTGCTTCAAGCTTTCCAGACCAGCTTGCGATGCCATCGTGCCGAAGTAGTAGAACTCCAAGAGAAAGAGCCCACGATCCGAACTATGAGCGACCGCCGAGAGGAGCACACACTTGGGCACTACCTACAGACACACACACACACACAGACACACACAGACACAAACATACACATGCACACCCTTACGGATGGCTAAACAGCAGCTCGCGGTTTGCTCCGAGTGAACGCATCTACTGCTGGTCAACTTCGTCCGTCAGAGCTATCCACACTAAGTCCTGCTGCATGACATGAGCATGCAAAGCTCAGATCTCGCCCATGACTAGCGCGGCTTTCCAATCCGGATCGCACGCATTCGACACATGGAAGTTTACCGATGGCGCTTGGTAGAGCGCAAAAAGGTAGGTACCGGCGCTGCTCCGTCAGGCTTTCACTCATGATGTGGGTCCACGATGGACCTGGGCAGCCAGACCAATGCCCAGACCAGTGAAGCATCCAAATCCGAACATGAAAGCCCAACCCACGGAACAAAGGGTCCGGGTTTGGTGTGGAAGCGTGACAGGTCGAGACTAGAGGATGATGTCGGGCTTGTTCGCTACGCTGCATCACGGCTCAGGGGCCTGCATATTATGTAGAAGATTCACCGGTCTAGACGGTGCGACTTACAGCGACACCAAGGGTTCGGCGGGGACTCGCGTTCTGCTCGTCGGCTGTGGTCTATGAACATACATACACACCGAGGAAGAGGAGGAGGAGGACGACGCCCATCATAGCTTCAACACTTCGAGGTGGGGAAGCAACTTACATTCATGGGATGGCTTTGGAATTAGGATAAAACCGGGTTTATTCACTAAAATACAACTTACCGCGACACCCAGGGTTCGGACGGGACTTACGTTCTGCTCGTCGGCTGTGCTCTATGAACATACATACAGACGGAGGAGGAGGAGGAGGAGAAGAAGAACGATCATAATGGCTTCGACACTTAGGTCACAGTACGGAGCCGTCAGCATCTGGAAATCCTGGTTTGGAACCTCCGAGGGCTTCATGTTGACGAGAGTCGAGAAGGGACTCAGATGGAAGAACGAGTAAGCAGGCAAACGGCAGCCTAGGGAAACCGCATGCAATCTGCTTTCCGGTGCGATTCCACTGCGGGTTAAGGTTCTTAGGGACCTAAACCCAACCGCGATGAGCGTGCGGCAGCATCTGTGCACCTGGGCCAGCGCCAGCGCTAGGGCGAGCACTAATAACGCGTTTCCGACACCCTTTTAATTAAGATGCAGCACTAGTAGGGAGCAGTGATTCCAGTAGCAATGCCATGGAGCAACGAAACGAGAAAGAGAAAGAGCAAGCCTCGAGCTTCAGGTCGACACGCTCTTCGTCTTTCTCCGTGAGTAGGAGGCGAGGCGTGGAAGGATTGGCCCACCTGAGACTCCGGTCGATGCGTCTTGCGCCTCGAAAGAGGTCGCTGGAACAAGTCGCGAATATGCCCCTTCAGATTCAACGTCCTTTCGTCATGGCCAGATCTCCACGATATTCTCAACCATGATCATTATTTGCACAACGCGTCGTATTTCCACGTCCATATCTTCCATATCTTGTCGGCCATAACGTCGCGCATGCCCCGCTTCATGGCCTTCTGTCTGTCTGAGTTGTCGGATCACAAGACCAGCCAAACCTGTTGCGGCACTCCGTCTCTGAGCAAGCCGACTCCGCGCTCCATCGCTCTGTCTGGTAGGGTAATTATGAGTCTGAACACCCGTCCGAATTAAAGGCCTCATTCAGGTAACTTATAGTCCGGTCAGTCTTACCAGCCACTACAAGCTGCGTTGATTCTTGCAAAGCCTTGCTTGCTGCGCTTGCTGGGATTCTGTGCACGGGCCAAATAGATTCGCTTATAGACACAGAAAACCGCAACAATAATCAAATCCAGAACAGAAGCATGCCAAACATATCCCCGGAAGTCGCTGCTCTTTAGGGTCTGGCAGCGTCCGTGAACGCAGGAAAGGCAGCCTGGCGAGGTGCCGGGAGAGGTCATCCCAGGAAAAGGAAGAAAGAGGCGAGGGTATAAAATCAGGGAACCTCGCGAACCCAGTGTATGATTGTTAGCTGAACCTCCAGGCTCCAGGGGGAACACCACGGGCTTATGGAGTCCTACCGGGTAATCCACAAGGGCCTAGTAGGACTAATGCACGGATCGCAGTGGTCCAGAGCTTCCTCTAGAAAGATTAATTCTAGCTGCAGACGTTCATCGGGAGCCCCTAGGCTTCGGTTACACCCTCTGTACCTCCCCAAGGTATACTATCTCAGAAGAAGAAACCCGACGGCATCTGGCAAACATTCCTAAGTTCCAGTCGTAACACGGATCTCTCCAGGGAATATTAGGGATTTAAGATCTATCCTATACCACAAACGGGTCCACCTCGCTGAGCTGCTGCGCGACTCGTGGCGCCGGGAGTCCAGCAGCGGAAGCCAGAGCGCAGGTATTAGGGATTTGGAAGGATACCGTTCCGAAATGAAACACCATACTTCACTCGGAAACCCGCCAGATGCCGCTAATTATGTAGCGTGTCAAGCCATTGAGAAGCTCCTGCGTCTCGATGATGGCCAATCCCTGTGAAAGGGTTCCCCTTCTCGCGAACGGGACCGAGACGGGCTGTGCCTCGAATGGTTCCGAACCAGTTCGGCTCCATGAACATCTTGGCGCCAGATGACTGCAGGGCACAATTGAAGCCGTCGAGAGCCAGAGAAGCTCCTGCGTCTTGACGAATCTTTGTCCGCACACAGCAGCCATCTAGGCAGTCACTGCTTTGGCATTTAGCCTTCTGTTGTCAGTCGACCCGAAACGTCCGTGGTAGCTGACGACCGGCACGATTTCTTCTGCGGTTCTTTGGACAGTTCTCGTCGGGCAGATGGTGCAATCCTGCACGTCGGCTGGATTTGTTCACGGGTCCATAGTCTTGATGTTCACATCCGCTCGATGTTGCGACAGCAACTGCAACATGTCCATGTCGGCTCCATACATGCAGGCTTCGTGCAATGCGGGGGAGTTCGAAAGATCAAGTGACGCCACACAAGCGCTCGATCTGACTTCGATCTATGCAGATCAACAACAAAACTTACACTGCCTCTTCCCAGGCGACCCTCCCCGGCCTTGGGACAGAAGCCCTCGATCTGACTTCGATCTATGCAGATCAACAACAAAACTTACACTGCATCACCAAGGATTTCGGACTTGGGTTGGAGGTGGAGCAATGAACCGGGACCTAGATCAGAACGCTCTTCCCAGCCGACCCTCCCCGGCCTTGGGACACCACCACTGGGCAGGCTGCCCGGGATCTTTAGCGAGACAGTTATCAGCCAGATCTTGCCTGCAAAACGGTCTGCTAGCAGCAGCAAGGCTCCCTATCATTACAAGCACGGATGGCCTCCCCTTCTGGTTGGGAGCTAAAAGCAAGCCACAACACTGGACCACCCCACCCGGCACTTTAGCCCACGTGCCCGGGTGTCATATGCCACAGCCCCGGCACGTTGGCCTGAAGGCGGTCCAGGTGCCTCGATGCACTCGAAGCCGCACACCCGGCCAGCGGTGTGAACGGACCGATGGGCTGTCGAATCCGTGTGGGTACGGCAAGGTCTCCATGTAAATCAAGATGTCGCAAGAACGGCAACTGCGGCAGAAACAACGAGAACTGCAAGAGGCCTCCCCTTGAGGACTCGGAGCCCGGAGGACCGCCCACGGCGCTGCCTCCTTAGAAGCAGCCGCCCCCAGCAAACGCATCGGCGCCTCGCTTTGCTGTCATACTCCTCGAGCCGTAGGAGAGTTGGCCTCAAGGGCGGCAAAAATTTCGCTCTTATCCGCCCTGCATCTCCGGCCAGCAAGATGAGTCCCCCAGATTCTAAGGGATCGAGGCCGGCCCGCTGCAAGGAACTTGGGTAAGGGCAGCAAGTCTTTTCTCGCAAACAACAGCATCCGCGCGGGCACGGCAAGGTCTCAAAGCAAGTCAAGATGTCGCAAGAAACAAGTAGAAGTAGGCAGTCAGTTTCTTACTGTCAGCAGTGAATGTTCAGCGAAACTCTTGTTAGTCAAAACTTGCCTTTGGCCAAGCTAACCATTGCGGCTTTCCAATCCGGATCACACGCATCTTGATACAAATTACAACTGAGACTCGACAAGCACGGCTGGCCTCCCCTTCAAGGCTGTAAGCACGGTTGCAAACAACACCCACCGGACCACCCCACCCTGCACTTTAGCCCATGTGCCCGGGTGTCATATGCCACAGCCCTGGCACGTTGGCCTGAAGGCGGTCCAGGTGCCTCGATGCACTCGAAGCCGCACACCCGGCCAGCGGTGTGGACGGACCGATGGGCTGTCAAATCCGTGTGGGTACGGCAAGGTCTCCATGGAAATCAAGATGTCGCAAGAACCGCAACGGCGGCAAAAACAAGGAGAACGGCAAGAGGCCTCCCCTTGAGGACTCGGAGCCCGGAGGACCGCCCACGGCGCTGCCTCCTTAGAAGCAGCCGCCCCCAGCAAACCAACCTGACTTAAACACGGCGCTGGAAGCCTACCCTGCTGCCGCCGAGTGGGTCATCATCTCGCACTGACTACTGGCTAGCCAGAACGTGCAGAGACATAAAGGGGGCTCCCAGCAAGCACGTTAGCTCATATGTCCTGCTGTCATAGGGAGCAGATCCCCGTTGGCCTCAAGAGCCCGAAAATCCCAAACAGCGGCCCGCCACACCCGGCTAACGGTGTGGACTACAAGCTGCCATGCACTAGCCATCCTTCAGAGAAGTGACACCCGGATAACGGCGTACAACTGCAAGCTGCCCCGCACTACGTTCTTCCCTCAAGGAAACTGTGCGCGAAACAGCGAGTCCTGGGTAGCGGCCACAAACATGCCTCAACATCCGGCAAGCGAATCGACAAGAATTCTCTGATCAATAGCAAGCGCTGTACTCACCGGCAAACCAAGCAATGTTCTCTGTGCAGGCATGAATGAGACAGTGAACGCAACAACACAGCCATGTCCCAAGAACGGCCTCCCTTCTTTGTCCGGTATCGCTTCCGGTGACTTGCATGACTGCTTCGATGTCACCAGGTCAAGCCCCAGCCGGCGCATTAGCCCATGTGCCCGGCTGTCATCTACCCCCTGCCCTGGGATAGGTTGGCCTGAAGGCAGTGACAAAGGCAAAACCGAACGCCTCACACCCGGCCAATGGTGTGGGGAGCAACCCTGATGGGGCAGGGGTTGACTCCTTAGGTAAGGCAACCCCGAAGAGGTTCGACTGGCACTCTGCCTCGGCACTCTGCCTCTGTCGTCGATCCAAGAGAACAGAAAGCATGTGCTCAGCAGAAAGAGATATAACCTAACCCATGATAAATATTAAATGCACAACCTGACTTAAGCATCCCTTTCTGTAATGGCCTCCCCGGCGTCTTTGCAAAGACGAACATGCTCTGATAGTCATGCGGACCGGAGACTTAGGCCACCCCCATTCGGCCGAGATATGGGGTCACCCCGCTCTGCCATGGGGATGTCAGGCGAAGGCTCTCAACGACCACTAGCAGCTGCAAGCATTTGCCCGCGCCATGCTTATGCCGCCCTCTGCTCACAAAGAAGCAGCAACTCGTCGTGGTGGAGTCGAGGCCATGTCATGCATCCTGTCCATCCCAGAGTTCGCAGCGGATACTTCTGCACCCGACATTGTGCACCTTCTGCTGGACTTGGCCATCAGCTTGGCGCAAGAGCCGAACGTCGGGTCGGCCATGGCAAGAGCGGTAGTCGAATTTAGTTCGACCGTGGCGCGGGTACGTGGCATCAAATGAATGAATGTAAGTTAGTTGGTAAGGCCTTCCCTGCAATCTGTGCGATCGCAAACAACACCATTCTTCAGCCTTCCATGGATGAGTTCGGGTCACCCAGGCTACGTCATTTTCGGGAGGGGCCACCTGGCACGTTAGCGCAGGTGTCCAGATGTCATAGCCAGATGCCCGCTGGCCGTTGGCCCCAACCCCCCCCCTAGACTACAGGACCCCGGCGCCTTTGCCCTCGCTCCACACCCGGCCAACAGTGTGTCGGCAGCTGCCAAAACTGGCGGGCATGCAACTGTCGCTTGGTAGAGCACCATACACCAAACCCCATTCTGAACATGTTGGCACTCGTGACAAACACAACCGAACAGCCATCAGTGGCCATGGCACCGACGCAGATTCAGTGACGCGTGTGTCTCCAATACGGATCGACACGCATGGCTGAATCTTTGGGTCTTGCGTGGCGCTCCACGTTTCGATGGCGCGCGTGTCTCCAATACGGATCGACACGCGCCACCGAATCTTTTGTTGTCTTACAAGTCTTAAAAATAGCATGCTGAACACGTGCCACGCTGTGGTTCGATGACCGTTAGCGAACCGAGATTCGGTTCGCAGTCCCAGATGCCGACTCCATGCAACGCTTCGAGCACTGCGCCGAAAACATGAGCAGCAACTTAGAATGTATGCACAGGGCGTGCTCAATAACATTCAGTTTACAACTGGGATTTAAACACCATGCGCAAGCAGCACCGTTCCTCGGCCTTCCATCTACTCGTGTACGTCGGCCTCCCGCCCCGAATAACTGCCTTTCGCGCAGATCCAACCGTCCTAGATCTGTCGGGCGAGGCGAGCCATATAATTATCCCCCAGCAAGCACTTTAGCCCATCGTCTTGCTGTCATGTGCTGGCGCACAGCACGTTGGCCTCAGAAGGATAACGTCGGCGGCCGGCAGAAACACATGCCCCACATCCGGCCAGCGATGTGTCGAGACAGCCTGAGGTGCGCCTGGGCTTCTCGTCGGTAAGGCCACGCCAAAGGTGTGGACGGACAGAGCCGCCATACACCAAACCCCATTCTGAACATGTTGGCACTCGTGACAAACAAACGACCGAACAGCAAACCAAGCAAGGTTCTCTGCTCAATAGCACAGCCATGTCCCAAAAACGGACGGCCTCCCTTCTTTGTTCGGAACCTGGAAGTCTGGCCCGGACAACACGATCCAAGGTCGCAGAAAATCCAGCCTTTGCCCCAGCACGGTGCATTAGCCCATGTGCCCGGCTGTCATCTACCCCCTGCCCTGGGGTAAGTTGGCCTCACGGCAAAACCGAACGCCTCACACATGGCCAATGGTGTGGGGAGCAACCGCGACGGGGCAAGGGGCAAGGGGCACTCTGCCTCTGTCGTCGATCCAAGAGAATGGAAAGCATGTGCTCAGCACGTTAGCCCATGTCACACCGGGCCTCCCCTCCGAACCGCCCGAGCGATGCTCACGCAGAGACTAAGGAGCTCCCAGCCGGCACGCTAGCCCATGTGTCCGACTGTCATACAGAGAGCACAGAGCTCTCTGCGTTGGCCTCAAGAGCTCGAAAAACTCGATGCAGCGGCCCCCCAGCACCCGGCCAGCGGTGCTGCAGCACACAACTCGAACTGAATCTCGAAAGAAGCGTTCGGCGGAGGTGCACCGTGGGTAGGGGCAGGAGACTTGTGCGCGACTATCAGTTGCCCTGCACTACGTTCATTCCTCAGAGACATGTGCAAAACACAGCGAGTCCTGGGTAGCGGCCACACACATCGGCTGGGGTGGTGATAACTTACAACAACACCCTACTCGGTATCAAATTACCAAGGAACTATGCAAGTCGCTGCGTTCATACAGGGTGCAAGGACATCCACTTCTCGCAAGTTGCCGATTCGAGCATTTTTTTGCATCGAGCAGATGTCCGACCTGTAATGCTTTGTTTATAAGATGCAAAATTAAAATTACGCAAGTTCCGTGTACTTCCCAATACGGGTCGCACGG
The DNA here is from genome assembly GCA_905221615.1 of Symbiodinium sp. CCMP2592. Taxonomy (NCBI): domain Eukaryota; class Dinophyceae; order Suessiales; family Symbiodiniaceae; genus Symbiodinium; species Symbiodinium sp. CCMP2592. The sequence goes on from CAJNDT010001139.1 coordinate 65,985, forward strand.
TATGCTGCCCAGGGCGAAACGCACATCAATGTTCTGTCGTGAAACTTGCACAGCTACAGACGATCGATCCAAGGGTTCCGTCTTCCGCGGACCGAACTGCCAGGATGCGTCTCCGTCCCATTGGGAGAGAGAGACGTGTCCTGGCAGTTGGGTTTAGCGTCTTCCACGGTCCCCCAATGCGACCCGATGCCCGAGCATCGGCATGCAAGCGCGGCTCGTGAATCCAAACTGAACACACCGCGACTTGCCGGTAAGGTCGGTGTGACAAAGAGAAAACTAGAATCTTGAACAACTGGTTAACAAAACAGCACTCTACTCGATATCAAATTACCATGGAACCATGCAAGTCGCTGCGTTCATACAGGGTGCAAGGCGTGCAAGGACATCCACTTATCGCAGGTCGCCGATTCGAGCAGTTGTTTTGCATCGAGCAGCTGTCCGACCTGTAATGTTTTGTTCATAAGATGCAAAATCAAAATCATGCAAATTCCGTATGCTTCCCAATACAGGTCGCACGGTATCCTGCCCAGGGCGAAACGCACATCAATGTTCGGTCATGAAACTTCCACAGCTACAGACGATCGATCCGAGCCCGTCATTTAGTTTTCTTCTTCTTCTGGTCGAAGCCAGCGTGGCGCGTCGATTGGACTCCGTCTCGTTGAGTGTGCAAGTTGCACATTCAACGAGGAGTCCAACCGGCGACGGCACAAAGCAGTCAGACGATCACATCAGCGGCGTCGTAGGAGTCCATCCATTGAGCCGGTCTCAGCAACCCACGCACCAGAACGCAGTTCGGAGTGCCAGACGCCACTCGCTTCGTGGTCGTCTTCTGGACTCTTTCTGTTCGAGTGTCCCTCTCGAACAGAAAGAGTCCAGAAGACGACAATCACTGCATCGTGTTGCAAACCGCATTCTCACCGCTAGCATGCAGAGTGATTGGTCATCTTCTTCTTGTCGAAGCTAGTATAGCACGTCGATTGGACGAAAACTCGATGCGGAGTCCAACAGACGACAGCCCAAAGCCGTTAGACAATCAGAACAACCACGTCGTAGGAGTCCATCTGTTGAGCCAGTTTCAGCAGCCCACACACCAGCTCGCAGTTCGCGATGTCAGACGTCAGCGACTTGGCGTCGTCGTCTTCTGGACTCCTTCTATTCGAGCGTGACGCTCGAATAGAAGGAGTCCAGAAGACGCAAGCGCCGCCTCGTGCTGCACAGCACACTCACAGCGCTAGCACACATAGCGAAAGCGAGTCAAGTCGAAAGCTGGAAAGGGAGGCTGAAAAGTTCGAGAATCGGAAAGCTGAGTGCACAAGATCGATGCTTAAGCATGACGAACCAGTCCCTGCAATTCCACGTCCATGCGCTCTCACATGTTATCAGCTGCATCCCCACTCTTGATGAACCGTGTGTGGCCGGGGAGGGGGGTGAGGCAGGCTGACACTATCGTGCTGTGAAGCAAACAAGTCGCAAGACAGTGCTCAATCAAGCAAGTCACCTCAGATTGTAGCCTCCCCGGCGTCTTTTCAAACACGAGCGTGCTCTGACAGTCATGCGGACCGGAGACTTCTAAGCCACCCCCATTCGGCCAAGATGGGGTCACCCCGCTGGAGCTGCACGCTGAAATCCGATTGCGCCCCGTAAAGGCCCGCAAGAAGACAGGTCACGCTCATCGTAGAGTGCACCGGGATCGCTGCGCAACGCAGCCGATTCAAACAGACCTGTCAATGAGGCACAACATAAGATGCCACGCAGGGCCACGCGGGCAACTTCCAGCGATGGGCAAAGTACTTCAAGACTTTGCCCGTGGGCGTGGGTACGTGGCATAGTATTTAGTAGTCGGGCCTTCCCTGCAATCTGCACTGAATCACCTGTCGTGGGCACACCACTTTGCTAGGCGAGCACAGAATAAATCCCCAGCGCCGGCCAACGACACTGTCCCGCACGGTCAAGGACCCATAACTCGGGTCCGAGCCCGACTGGAGCGCGGTCTGTAAGACCACCGAGCTGGGGCATGCAGGATGGGTAGGGCGAATCGAAAGCAAGCAGCAAGCCCACCCACCAAGACATGTGACAGGGACCAAGTACATTCTTGGAGAGAACACTTTACTCGGAATGCAAAACCTCAACTGATTGCGAGTGTGCCGTCCAAGCAAACGCTTTCGAGAGAGCCATGGGCAGTGTCATTTGAGCTCAGGTACATTCTTGGAGAGAACACTTTACCCGGAATGCAACACCTCAACTCACTGCGAGTGTGCCGTCCAAGCAAACGCTTTCGAGAGAGCCATGGGCAGTGTCATTTGAGCTCAGGTTTCACAGGCAGCGAGATTTTTTGTGTCCGCGCTAGACGTCCAGCGAAGCTGTTGTGAAGCAAAACTCGGCTTTCGCCAGCCTAACCGTCGTGGCTCTCCAATCCGGATCACACGCATGGGACACATGCAGATCTACCCATTGCGGCTTTCCAATCCGGATCACACGCCTCCGACCTACATCGATACCAGTTTCTACTGCAGTCAGAAAATCAGCTAGCAGAGGTCTCGCCGTTCGCCACATTCCTGATCTCGGGCACGGGTCCCGGGTGCATCACGTAGCCAAGGCGCTGGTAATCTTGCGAAGCTTCGATTCGGGAAAGCAGAAGCTTGATCCGAGTCCTATTAGCCCAAGACAGGTTAGCCAACGCAGTTTGCATGCTGGCATCGGTGTTCTGAACGAAGGCCGCAAGAGCACTCATCGCACTCCTCGAAGAAATGTCGCTCGCCGCGTCGGTGCGGCCCGCTTCAGCAAGCTTGATGCGGTGCGACCTGGTGGGAGCGGTGGAACTCGGCCAGCTCGCCTCGGAGTCGTCTCCTGAGGACATGACGATGACGGAATAACGATGCCGCGACGGCGATCTCTAAAACAAAACTAACTCTTGAGCCAGGAGCAAGCGAAGGTATCTAGAGCTCCCCAGGAGGCCAAGACGTGCATCAATGCTGCAGCAAGAGAAATGTGTAAAATAGCTGCTGGATGCTCTGCGATGTTTGCGATGCTCAAAAGCAACAACAAGTCTGATAATAACTGCAGCGCGCTTCGAAATCCAAGTCACGCAGCGCTTCCCAATCCGAGTGGTAGGCTGCGTGCAAGAAAGCGCTCTAAAAGCACAAGAGCCATGTCGAGTAAGTGCCAAGCAGAGTCTCAACTCGAACGTCGGCCCTTGGTAGATATAACAAAACTTACACTGCATCACCAAGGATTTCGGACTTGGGTTGGAGGTGGAGCAATGAACCGGAACCTAGATCAGAACGCTCTTCCCAGGCGACCCTCCCCGGCCTTGGGACAGAAGCCCTCGATCTGACTTCGATCTATGCAGATCAACAACAAAACTTACACTGCATCACCAAGGATTTCGGACTCGGGTTGGAGATGGAGCAATGAACCGAAACCTAGATCAGAACGCTCTTCCCAGGCGACCCTCCCCGGCCTTGGGACAGAAGCCCTCGATCTGACTTCGATCTATGCAGATCAACAACAAAACTTACACTGCATCACCAAGGATTTCGGACTCGGGTTGGAGATGGAGCAATGAACCGAAACCTAGATCAGAACGCTCTTCCCAGGCGACCCTCCCCGGCCTTGGGACAGAAGCCCTCGATCTGACTTCGATCTATGCAGATCAACAACAAAACTTACACTGCATCACCAAGGATTTCGGACTTGGGTTGGAGGTGGAGCAATGAACCGGGACCTAGATCAGAACGCTCTTCCCAGCCGACCCTCCCCGGCCTTGGGACACCACCACTGGGCAGGCTGCCCGGGATCTTTAGCGAGACAGTTATCAGCCAGATCTTGCCTGCAAAACGGTCTGCTAGCAGCAGCAAGGCTCCCTATCATTACAAGCACGGATGGCCTCCCCTTCTGGTTGGGAGCTAAAAGCAAGCCACAACACTGGACCACCCCACCCGGCACTTTAGCCCACGTGCCCGGGTGTCATATGCCACAGCCCCGGCACGTTGGCCTCAAGGCGGTCCAGGTGCCTCGATGCACTCGAAGCCGCACACCCGGCCAGCGGTGTGAACGGACCGATGGGCTATCGAATCCGTGTGGGTACGGCAAGGTCTCCATGTAAATCAAGATGTCGCAAGAACGGCAATTGCGGCAGAAACAACGAGAACTGCAAGAGGCCTCCCCTTGAGGACTCGGAGCCCGGAGGACCGCCCACGGCGCTGCCTCCTTAGAAGCAGCCGCCCCCAGCAAACGCATCGGCGCCTCGCTTTGCTGTCATACTCCTCGAGCCGTAGGAGAGTTGGCCTCAAGGGCGGCAAAAATTTCGCTCTTATCCGCCCTGCATCTCCGGCCAGCAAGATGAGTCCCCCAGATTCTAAGGGATCGAGGCCGGCCCGCTGCAAGGAACTTGGGTAAGGGCAGCAAGTCTTTTCTCGCAAACAACAGCATCCGCGCGGGCACGGCAAGGTCTCAAAGCAAGTCAAGATGTCGCAAGAAACAAGTAGAAGTAGGCAGTCAGTTTCTTACTGTCAGCAGTGAATGTTCAGCGAAACTCTTGTTAGTCAAAACTTGCCTTTGGCCAAGCTAACCATTGCGGCTTTCCAATCCGGATCACACGCATCTTGATACAAATTACAACCGAGACTCAAACGCCCCCCGAACACGACAAGCACGGCTGGCCTCCCCTTCAAGGCTGTAAGCACGGTTGCAAACAACACCCACCGGACCACCCCACCCGGCACTTTAGCCCAGGTGCCCGGGTGTCATATGCCACAGCCCTGGCACGTTGGCCTCAAGGCGGTCCAGGTGCCTCGATGCACTCGAAGCCGCACACCCGGCCAGCGGTGTGGACGGACCGATGGGCTGTCAAATCCGTGTGGGTACGGCAAGGTCTCCATGGAAATCAAGATGTCGCAAGAACCGCAACGGCGGCAAAAACAAGGAGAACGGCAAGAGGCCTCCCCTTGAGGACTCGGAGCCCGGAGGACCGCCCAGCCGCCCCCAGCAAACGCATCGGCGCCTCGCTTTGCTGTCATACTCCTCGAGCCGTAGGAGAGTTGGCCTCAAGGGCGGTAAAAATTTCGCTCTTATCCGCCCTGCATCTCCGGCCAGCAAGATGAGTCCCCCAGATTCTAAGGCATCGAGGCCGGCCCGCTGCAAGGAACTTGGGTATCCACCCTCCAGATGTGCTGCGCGCGGCCTGCTGCTCTCGGAGGGCTGGAAGATGAAGGAGTTCCCCTCGTTGTCCCTGAACACCGTGGAGTACGGCAGGGCGGAGTGCCGCCAGGCGAGCTCGCAACAAATGATTACGCCAGTTGCCGGACAAGTGCTGCTACGTGTCTTCCGACAAGCGGTCGGCATCTCGCAGAAAGAAGTCGTCGTTAGTGTGGCACCTACAGAGGGGTTGCGGACAGCAGTGCAGCGCGATGTTGCTTAGGATGCTCTCGAACAGACTCTGCCTCTGCAGAGCCTGGTCAGGAGTCAACCTGCCGCCGCCCGGGCAACAGCAAGTCACCGATGCTCTCAGATCGAGGCCAGGCCAGTTGCAGCCATCGACTCTCGTGCCGGACCGAACAGACAATACGATCTTCACCGAACCATCAATGATATGCGACGTCTCCTGCTGTTTGCTGACGGTCACCAGCTCATTCCAAAGCAGCGAATAATGACCGGCCGCGTTCTCCGGCTCGCATACTGACAGCGAGCAAGGCAAGTCGTTCGAGGTCGAGGGCGGCAGCTCGGCTCGCTTACCTGGCAACTACAACAAGACATCGAAGCAGCCTGACAAGCTCCTCACTCTTAAGCAGACAACCGCCGCCTCGACCGGCTTCGCAGTCTTGTTGCGGCGCATCATGAGTCGAGGGCGTTTCTGCTTCTGTCCCTGGCACGTCGCAAAAGCAAACTCGAGCTATCGGACTCTCCGAGCCTGTCGACCAGACGAAGGCGGTTTGGACGACGTCGCAACATTGCCGGTCGATTCCTTCCAGCAGTCGGTGGTCGCTGTTGCTGCTGTTGCTGAAACTGAATTACATGAGCACTGCCAAACGTACCAGCCTGCAGCCGACGCAACAAGCACTACTCTGCAACCTTTTCCAACAAGAAACACTTCACTGTCCTGCTCGACGATTCCAGCCATCGGCACCGGCACGTTTGCGCCGCCAGAAGATGAAGTTGGAACCTGGCGTTCGAGCTGCAACTAATGGGTCAACAAGGCAAGTACCTTAAATCCTAAACCCGACGAGCGTTGGAGGCCTCAGCAGCGACTCCTTCAGCCGAACCCTCGTGAGAAGCAAAGGTCATCTCCTGACATAAGCACAACTCGCAAAACGAAGAAAAGCTTCCGGCCGCAGGGCGCTTCCCCTCCGGTACCTCGTTGGTCGGCCTTGTCACCTGCGGCGCCGCAGCCTGCCGCAGACATGCGAACATCGCCTACGACTGCCTGGTGCCCCCTCCTTCCGAATCTTTCATCTAACGGCGCCTGCTGCAGCACATCCTTATAGTATATCCAGCTAAACCTGTCCTCCCCAAGCCACACATAGAGCATTTGCTCCACGTCATCTCTGCACAAGACTTGCACCGTTTTGCCAGCAGCGACCTCCAGTTCTTGAGCTTTCGGGGCGGTAAGCTGAACGAACTTTTGCTCCTGCAGTGTCTCGACACATCCCGTACAAGTCTTTAACAAAAATCAACAAATAAAAACTTAAAAATAAACGAAGTCGAATGAGAGTCCTGCGCAATACCTGAAAATGCCGCCGAGACGGTCGGCTGAACCCCTTCCTGAGACGGGTTGGAGATTGCCGCCGAGGGCGGTTCCAATGAAGCATGGCGGTCAGGTGAGCCGCTTGCCGTCGCAGAGACGTCAGGAGCCTTACACCAATACCCGAATGAAAAAAAATAAATAATAGTAGTAAGAATAGTAATAATATTATAATAATATTAATACAAGTGTTAAAAACCGATATCAGCACTGCTCTACAGCGACCGAGACGGCCGCAGAAGTGCTGCTTGGGCGATATGGATCGGTAGCTGAAGCGCTCGACTCATCCCATGCTGTCTCGACGGCAGGCGCCGGCGGCGGTTCTTGTGTTTGCACATTTGGAAAGGCCGCCGGCGGAAGCGCGGCCCGCGGATGCGACGGCGCGGCGGCTGGTTGTAGTCTTTCCAAATTTGCCAAGTCCGCCGGCGATAGCGGGGCCGGCGGATCAGACGGCGCGGCGGGTAGATATCTGTCCGGCAACTCCAGCTGGCGATGGAGCCATGTCAGGTCCGACATTTTCCCCCAATAATCATCGATGCAAGTGCTTGCCAACTCCTTGAACGCAGCGAAGGGCGGGCCCTGTGGAAATGATGCTTGCTTTGTCAGAAATTTGTTGGCTCTCCTCATGCAATCGGAAAAAGTCAGATGAGGCTCCACATCTAGCAACGTCTCCAGATCCACGAACATGTACTGCTCGAGTGTCTCGTCCAGGCAGACGTTACGCGCGTGCATGTCAGGATAGAAGCGCAGACCCGCGTCGAACGCGTTCTTGCACGCCGAAACCAGCAGGAAGAAGTGTTGCCGAACCTGCTGAAGCATAGACTCCGAATCGCTTCCCTCGATTCCCTCCAAGACGGACTGCAGAGTGGGACCCGCCTTGCCAGCCAATATCGCATCCGCTCGATGAAACCCCGAGTAGGTCTGCGCGTTGACGATGAACCTGCCGAAGAACGCAGGAATGTGTTTCGGCAGCCTTGGCTGCCACAACTGCAAGCCCCGTTCTTCCGACTCGTGCGCGGACCACTGCCCGGTCGGGTCAACGAAAATCTTCAGCACTAAACGATGCTTCGTGAAGAAATAGCAATTGCGACCCTGCCCGCTAGCTCGATACTCCACCACGTCCGTGAGGCTGGTTCCATTCGCCAGACTCAGCGTGGCGGTATAGGCCTTCGCCATCTTGCCTTTCGAGGTGTTAGCCTTTACGTTCGGATACCAGTCTTTCGCATCCAATTTCAACGCGGTCACTTCCGCTACGGGGACGCCGACACTGGCCATGGCACAGATGCAGATTCAGTGACGCGTGAATCTCCAATACCGATCGACACGCACCGCTGAATCTTTGGGTCTTGCAACTCTTAAACCACACACCGAACACGTGGCGCCCTATGTTTCGATGGCGCGCGTGTCTCCAATACGGATCGACACGCACCACCGAACCTTTTTCTTGTCTTGCAGATCTGAAAGCAGATGCTGAACACGTGCCACCCTGTGTTTCGATGAACATTAAATGATTAAACGTCTGAGAATTCCTTCGCAGTTCGAGGTGCCGACTCCAGGAGCCTGGCAATCAAAGCCGAAACGCTTCGACGAGCCCGCCAAGTACGTGAACAGCGACTTGGAATGTGTACACAGGACAAGGTCGTTGCGGATCTGTATCGGAATTAACCTCTGACTATAGAAAGAATGTGATTCGGTTACTGCGATCCTTACTTACTCCTATTCCCTCACTGTAAATCCGAGCAAAGGCAGCTGTTCCTTTGGAAGTGACGGTATCATACCTACACGCGGTGAGACATCGAAATCGAAACAGCTTTAAAGAACGCATCGTGCCGCCGGACCCGTCGCGATCGTAGTCCAGGCAACAACCACGATTCTACCCACAGCAAAAAAAGTGACACATGCACGTATCTCCTCATGATGATACTCAGATAAAGCTCACAGAATCCGCGCTCGCTCGATCCAGGAACGTACGCTGCTATATTCTCTTCTCCAAGCCAGTGTACCGCATGGACATGTCGAGATAGCAACGCCAACCCACGTCCAATGCATTCTTGCGAGCAGACAGTCATCACACCCGCTGAGCCACATCGTGATAATATATCCAGCTGTCATTGCCATTTGGCAGCCGCACATAGAGCATGCCCTCAGTCTCGTCTCTCCTCCGAATTACCACCACTGCCCCAGCAGCTAGATCCAGAGCGCGAGATTTCTCGGCGGTCAGACGAACCAACATCTGCTCCTGCAGTATCTCGTCGCATCCCATACAACTATGGAAATATAATATAAGCAAACGCCGAAAGCGAATCTTGCGCAAGACACGAAGAAGCTGCCGAAGGACTTGCCGGGACGGTCCCCTGAACCCCGCAGGCGATGCCCACGGAGGCAAGCGGTCCTCCGCACCGCTTGCTGTCGAAAAGGCGCCGGGAACCTGACATTCAAACAGGTAGCCAAACGAAATTAAAAAATAAAAAAAAAAACGAAAGAAACTAATACCAGAACCAAGACAAATAATAACAGCATGCAAGCACTGCTGCACGGCAACCGAGCCAGTCGCAGAAGCACTGCTTCCCGGATATGGTTCGGCAGCTGAAGCGCTCGACACGTCACATCGTGCAGGATCCTGCGGGCCGCTGTCAGGCACCCAAACCCATCTGCCTGCAGCACGCCGAATTGAAAAGTTGTCTGGCAACGCCAGCTGGCGACGGAGCCGTGTCAGATCCGATACGTCCACCCCGAGGCCCTGGAGGTAAGTACGTGCCAACTCCTCGAACGCATCGAAGGCCGGATCCCTCGGACGTGATGGCCTGATCAAACATCTCCTGGCTCTCCTCATGCAATCGGCAAAAGTGAGATGAGGCTCCACAGGTACCAGTGCGTCCAAACCGGTGAACATGTACTGTTCGATTGTCTCGTCCAAACAGACGTCGTTCATGTGCATGTTTCCGTAGAAGCGCAGACCCGCGTCGAAAGCGTTCTTGCACGCAGAAACCAGCAGAAAAAAGTGTTGTCGAACTTGCACTTCCACAGACCCCAAGTCGTCTTCCGCGATTCCGGCCAAGATCGACTCCAGGGTGGGACCCGCCTTGCCAACCAGTATCGCATCCGCTCGAAGCATGCCGTGGTGGGTGTCCGCATCGACGACGAACCTGCCGAAAAACGCAGGAATGTGTTGCGGCAGCCTTGGCTGCCAAAACCGCAAGCCCAGTTCTTCCGTCTCGTGCGTGTCCCACTGCCCGGTCGGGTCCACGAAAATCTTCAGCGCCAAACTATGATTCCTGAAGAAATAGCAATTGCGACCCTGCCCCCTAGCTCGATACTCCACCACGTCCCTGAGGCTGGTTCCGTTGGCCAGGTCCAGCGTGGCGGTATAGGCCTTCAGCATCTTGCCTCTCGACGGGTTAACTTTTTTGTTCGGATACCACTCGTCTGCTGCCAAACTCAACCGGATCACCGCCGCGTCGAGGCCGCCATCCGTGGCCATTGCACAAACGCCGATTCAGTGATGCGTGAATCTCCAATACGGATCGACGCGCACCGCTGAATCTTTGGGTCTGGCAAGTCTTATAAACCACACACCGAACACGTGGCGCCCTATGTTTCGATGGTGCGCGTGTCTCCAATACGGATCGACGCGCACCGCCGAATTTTTTTTGTCTTGCAGGTCTGAAGCCACATGCTGAACACGTGCCACCCTGTGGCTCGATGAACGTTAGCGGACCGAGAGTCGGTGCGCAATCCGAGATGCCCACTCCAGAAGACCAGCAACCAGAGCCGAAGCCTCCCTTGCGGACATGCATCAAAGATCAAAGCAGGCGTCGCGCGCTTTTCGAGTTCACGCCATGGCGCTTCCAGTCGACATCTGTCGGATCTCTTGAACCATCCCATACAGCACCGAATCTCCAATCCGGATCAACAGGTGCCATGGAAGAGAATCCGACGTTGCAAAACATGGCCTCTACATGATCAGACATCGGCACCATCCCAGACTACGCATCTTTCCAATCCGGATCGACACGTGCCACGGACAGCGATCCGACGTTGCGGAACACCAGACAGCACATCTTTCCAATCCGGAGCGACATGCATCCGCCCGATATCCGAGCAAAATTTCTCCCGATCTTCGTCGGTCCGAACGAAACACCGATCACCAGCTGGAGATCGCGTCTCCGCTCCGATTTAACGCATCGGACGAGAAAGAACAGTTAAAAAGAAGTATACACGCAGAATCCGTGCACCACCGATTAACGATCCGACGCCGGATCGTCCAGGTGGGCAGCACCGAGCAGCTCAATGAGCTCCGCTTCTGCCTGCCGAAACGCTGCCGAAGGCTCCGCTTTGGGCTTGGCCCGCGGAGGAGCTCCAGCGCGACCAGCCTGATACGCTGCGATCTGATTGGGGGTCGGCGGAGCTTTGGTCCCCGGAGTCGAGCTGCCACCAGCGAAACTCGGAGATGGGCCAGCCCAGGCAGCATTCATCCTGCCCTGAGAGGGCTGGCCCCCCTGATGATCCACATAAAAGACCGGCTGATCGAAGCCTCTGTTCGGAGCGGCTTCATGAGCACCAGGCGGAGCCTTCGGCACCGGCCCGTGATCATGGCCAGCCGGCTGGTGTCGATCGCGATCGCGGTGTGCTGGCGGCGTCGCCCAAGGGATCCCTCGACAGAAGCGGCACATGTCGTGCCTGCGATCACAGGCGGTGCAGAGCGGAGTACGCTGATTGTCGGCCCATTGTTCGCTCGGCACACGATCGGCAGCGAAGCAATCCTCACTGTCGCCGTCACAGTAACTTCCCGTGTAGAGACCACAGTCTACGCAAGGCCGACAGAGCTCGTTGTAGGAGCCGTGCGCGAGCGCCCGTAATCCGATCGGATTCTGAAATCGACGACGAAGATCAGTCATGTCCAAAAGGCGGAGCGGATGAGATCAAAAGATGCAGGCCAATCAGCTTCAGGTCCAAAATTGCTGCGGACAAACGAACAAACTGACAGAATCACGGCCTAACATACAACGACGTGTGCCCTAGAGACATCACATCTCTGCAATCCGGATCGACAGGTGCCACGGATGCTGATCCGACGTTGCGTCACAGGGTCTGTACATGATGATGAGACATCAGCATCGTCATAGACAGCACATCTCTCCAATCCGGATCGACATGCGCCACTGACGGTAGTCCGTCATTGCATCACATGGCCCCTGTCTACGAGACGAGATGTCGGCACCGTCCTCGACAGCACATCTCTCCATTCCGGATCGACATGTGCCACGGATACCAACGTCTGTCCTAGAAATATCACATCTTTCCAATCCAGATCGACAGGTGCCGCGGATGCTGATCCGACGCCACCTCACAGGGTCTGTACATGATGAGACATCAGCATCGACGTAGACAGCACATCTTTCCAATCCGGATCGACATCTGCCACGGATTGTCATCCAACATCGTGTCAGACATGGTGTCTGCTTGATGATGAAATGTCAGCACCGTCAAAGACAGCACATCTTTCCAATCCGGATCGACGTGCGTCACCCTACGGGTGATCGACAAATAAAAGCGCATCAGCAATCAGCAAATCACGCAGGGAGCCGTTTCCGCTTCCGCGTCTGGCCAAAGGATTCTCGCAGTTTGACTGCACCAGTGCGACAACCCGCTGCACGTTCTTCCAGTCGCCGCAAACGTTCCAAGATGGCTCTCGGCGGGCCGCGTTCCAACATTTCTCTCGGCGGAGGACGCAGCAGCAACATGTCTTCCAGGCAGGTGACACGAGAAAACATGACGTACAAATGCAACCACCAATTATCCTCATCCAGTTCGGGCAGTCGCGCACAATCGATGACGGTGCCCTGTCGCAGTGTCACTCCCTGCGAGGCAGTGCTAGTGATGAACTTGGCGTGCGACACCTGAAACCCGCAGCGTCTGATTACGTACTTCTGCGTACTGGAGAATTGCATCTTCACTTCCACAGCAGGCAGAAACCACAGACTGCGCGCCAGTTCCTCCGCAGCCTCATCGGTTTCTACATGCAGACGACAAACGGCCGCCATGGCCTGCCAATTTTTGTTGCCATCGTAGTTGCGCACGCTGACCCAGAGACCCGATGGCAAGAAACGTGGACTAAAGATCTCACCACCGGATGTCCGCCTGTACGCACGACGATCTTCTGCAGAAAACTCGAAATCAAAGATCGTCGCTTGGGTGTCCTGCACCAGCCCCTTCGTCCCATCCAACTTCTCCAGAAGCCGAATTTCCATGCCTACATGGCAAGGCAGCACGCCGTGCATGTGACCGGTTCGGTTTGGATTAGGCTGATTCAGCAACCGAAACGCAACCGGAGCACTCGTCGGCACACTGCAGCAACACGAGCGGAACACTCCCTCGCGCTGCGTCCAGGATAGCACGGCGGAAAAGCATCCGAGACAAGGAGGCCCAATAGATGGACATGCAATAGCCAGAGCGGAAGTTTTCGTCCTGGAGTCTGGCATCTGGCTTGCCCGGACCAGCATCCGTCACGAACCTTTGCTGGAAAGCCAACCACAGTCCTTCGGACAACTGACGGCCTGCGCGCATGCACTGCAACAGCTCGATCAATGGATCGCCATCTTTGAAACGCTTCGTGCCCCGCAGCTCGAACACATCTTGAATGTTTGCGAACACTTGCTGCGCATGCTGAACTTCTGGCGGGACATCAGAATGCAGCAAACAGCCATCCTCGTCTCTCGCCTTCAAATCATCCAGGAGCGACAGCTGAGCAGTGGGACGCAGCTGCAAGAAATCTCCCAAATGCAAAACTATGGGAACGCGACCAAAAGCACAACCAATCCGAGTGTACGTCTGCGGGTTCACATCATGACTCAGCATGGAACGATAGTCCAACATGTTGTACAACATAGCAGCAACCATGCTGATCTCCTCCAAGATCAGCACGCGACAGCTCTGCCACATTGTCCGCAACGCCTTCTCCTTGGAGCCGGCCGTCAGGTTGCCATTCGACAGGTTCTGGACCCGCATGCAAGCGGCAGCATGCACCGTCGTGGCTCGCACAGAGGACGTCGAAATGTTCTTAGCCTGTGAGTTCTTGGCAGCCACCACTCGAAGAGTCTCGCTGCCATCTTCTGGTGGCCAGATAAACAAAACAACAGGAAAGATGAGATTCTGCACCACGTGCGTTTTACCGGAACCGCTTTGTCCTAACAGAAGCATGTGATACACACCGCGCTTGTGCGGCGCCAATCGCTGTTCCTGCGTAAAAAAAGCATCGGAAAAGAAACATGCCAGCCATCAGACACACATGCACATAAACGGAACATCCGAACGCACAACCCGGCCTCATCGTAAACCGTGTTCAGAACGTCGCCAAACCGCCACATGAACAGCTCCTGATCTTCATTCAGCTTCTCGTTCGCCGGCAAAGCAAGCATCATGTCCGCCAACAGTTCGGAAGGTTTTCCATACACTGTCTGATCCGCGAATCGCACACAGTCTCGCGGCAGTCGCGGCAGCCACGCTCGCAACCGCTTCAAGTGGCTGTCGTCCGCGTCCTCCGCCTCCTCTTCGTTTGGCTTTTGCTCTCGCAGCGACTCCAGCTTCTCTGACCGATCGTCCTGAGACTTGCCGTGGACATTTTGCACAGCGTCACTCCAGAGGAACGAACTAAAGGAAAGAAGAAAAAGAAATGCAGTTCTAGACATTCATCGAAACGCCACCTCCAAGGAGCTGAGCGCCGTGAACAGAGCTTTATATTTGTGCAACTCCTTGGGTGCAGCCCGTGCCACCTCGAAAGCATCCTGCTGGAGCCAAGTCTCCTCCAGAAATTCACTCGTGTATCGGTTTTTCCTGGCTTGATAGTCTAGCTGCAGCAGCCGCCGCTGTTCGTCCGGATTCGGCCGAAAGATGATGGGCTGAAACACATGGGAGGGACATCTGGTAGCACCCTCCAGCTGCGCCTCCTCGTGCTCCTCTTCGTCGTCGACATCCGCAGCTTCTAGCTCGCGGCAGTGGTTATCTTCACGAAGTCTTGCTGCAGGTACCGATCCACCTCTCGCCTCTTCTTGGGCTTTTCCTGCCGAGCCCGGGCCAAGCTTTCCAGATTGACTACTCGCTCCAGAGCTTGCATGGATGAATACATTTCCACTGTAGCTCGCGGCGCCCGCTGAGTGTCGCCTGGAGACACGACGGGCTCCTCTTCATCTTCCTCTGCCCGCGCCAGCTCCAACTTCTCCTGCATGGCAGCCTGCATCTCCTCCGTCTCCCACAGAGACGGGTACTCTTGCCGCTCCGCAAACCGCAGCCGCCCTTCGTCCGCTGCCGTCTGCGCTTCTGCAAACCATTCCAGGTACGACTCGGTAAAGGCAGTGGCAGCTGCCAGTGATCGATTGGTTGTCGTAGGCTTGCAAGGCTGAGAGAACACCGAAACAGATGCTGCACCTGCGCCGCCAGAGGACCCTTTGGCGGCGATTGGTTAGAAACGTCTTCTCGCAGAGGTGCGCAACCGAAGAAGCACTGCAACAGCGAATTCAAATAGCAAGAGTTGCAAAGATTTCTCAGGCCCACGCAAGCACAGCTACTATCCAGCCCAGATGTGTACAGAGGACGGCTGCCGCGATCCAAACGAATATGCATGCCGAGATCACGCAACCATGCAGCGTCTCGCTGCTCGGCCACGGCTTCCATGGCCAGATGCTCCGAGACCAACGACTTCGCACAGTCGCAGAGCCCAGGAA
>CAJNDT010001140.1:0-50000 GCA_905221615.1 Symbiodinium sp. CCMP2592
TGGGCTCTTTCAGGTTCCCTCGTCTGTGTCCTCACACCCTGCAGCATACAATCTCGAATCAAACTGCGGCGGATCAGTAGAGTCTGCCTGTCCTAGCTTTCTGCAAGCGGACAGTTTCGGATCCAGATTTCCCATGCTGCGTGTTGCTCTACGTAAAGACTACGGCGCTCAGCTTCGACCTTGCAACAGGCTCAACATTTCAGAAGCACTTGCGAAATTTGCGAACGAGCATGATATGACGGGCTCACATTCGTGCATTCGGAAAAACCTGCTAGATGTCAACAAAGAGTTTTGGCTGACCACATGGACTACAGCAAGACTCACTTACTCATCCTAAACCCTACACTGCAACGCAACCACGTTTTGGTGGCCTTCAGAAAAAGAAGGCTGGGATTACGTCAAAGCAAGGCTTCGTCACTGACTAGCCGAAAATTTACAAGCTGCTCAAGCAGCAGCTTGGGCAATGCTCATAGTTTTCATCGGCTCAGATGGCAGACCTCATTGCCAGATGGCAAACCCCACTCCGCAGCGTCATCGCTTGTAGTGCCGGGCTCAAAGCCCGTAAAACATTCGTGCCCTGCCTCAGACAAGGCTTGCACACTGCTGAACCGAAAAGTTTAGTAACTGACGCAACAGTTCGGGTCACAACAAGACTCACACTCAACCGAAGACGAAGAAGTTACTAGCTGCTCACGCAACAGTTCGGGTCACAGCCAGGTCGCACCGCTGATCACTCTCAGCGCCGCGCAAAAAACCGTAAACCGTAAACATTCATTCCTTTGGAAAAGAAAGAGCGAAGCTTGGTCACTGCTCACCCGACAGCGAAGAAGAATTTACGCGCTGCAGGCAACCGTTCGTCACAGCAAAGCTCACTCACACTCACTGACTCACGTGCTAAAAGCTGGCAGAGCTTAGTCACTGCTCAACAGATACTCGCGCTGGGGCAACAGTTCAGCACCAGAGAGGCGACAGCGAAGCTCACTGACCGCTGATCACTCTCAGTGCCGGGTTCAATGCGCGTTAAAACATTACTGCCATCGTGTGAGAAACGACAAGGCTTACTTACTGCGATTCAGAAAGCTGCCGTGCTACTGTCTTCTACATTCTACGGGGCAGCAGACAAAACCATGCCTTGCGAAGTCTTCTTTGCTCTGCTTTCAGGGTCTTAAAGTCTTAGCGACTCTGCACGCTTCTACCTAATCAAGACATCTTGTAGACACGCAGACAATACCACACCTTTGCATCCTGAAGCTCCTGTCGCAAGCGGGCCAGACGGCGGACAAAGTTTCCTAGCAACAGGCCAGACGAGGAAGGACATTCATTTCTACACTGCGGCAACTCCACTCTTTGAGGGGGAGGAACAGGAGGTGCTTCCATGTCGGACATCGTTGCAACACTTGAGCCAAAAGAGCGCTCGAATTACGGAGCCAATTCCGGAAGCTGTTCTCTAGGATGCTTGGAAGGGCCTCCTCTGTGTGAGAAAGTTCTGTTTGCAAGGTTCACATGTTTCCGAGCGTTCCACTTGTTATTTTGAGTTTTGAAGGAACACCGGCAAAATGCAAAACAGAGCTGGCGTGGTTTCTATACTGTTGCACGCAACGGCCAGCTGTGTACGCAGATGTGGCATCTGCTCGATGAAAAAACGGCATAACTGGGCCCCGGAAATGGCTCCCAAATCTGAGCTCTAATTTGGGGCCCCGAATTGCGTGAGCTTGTATGTCCAATGAAGAAAGCCAAAATCTGGGGCCCGTTTCGGTGCCCGGGCTAGAGCTGCTTTTTGAAACCCGTTTCAGCTGGAAAACTGCACGGAAAAACAAAACTCCTTCCGCGTGCTGTTTAGATCAACATCCAAGAAAGCCAACATGCTGTGAAATGTGAGATACTTTTGGAAAATTTGCCAAACTTGCCATCGGCTGCCGTTTCAAGACAAGTGCTTCTGTTCTTGTCCGTACAAGATAATTCCCGCACAGGGGAGGCCCTTCGAGGCTTCCTACGATTCTGTAGGAAAAAAGAGCTCCTGCAAGTGGAGCTTCCAGACGCAAAAAGCACCGCGCACGTACGGCAAACAATCGAAACAGTTGAAGCTACAAGCTGAGATTAACGTCTGCCAGTACATGCCGCAAAATCCTTGCATCAGCGTGCCAGCATTGAGCCGCAGCAAACCTATCAAGAGCATGACAATAGGAGGGCGGCGAGCCTCATGTGCATCAGAGGTGAGCCTGTTTAACGTCTTTGGTCTCGACCCAAGCTGCAAACAGCAGACGCGAGCTGGAGAAACCATGGGAACCCACATGTACTCCAAGGGGAACCGAGCTGACACACTGCAAGAGCCAAGGCAGCCCGCCCAGACCTTTGCGCAATATATGCTGGAAAAACCCACTTGCAATGCTGCAAAAAGCAAGGAACCCACAGGGAACCCACCGTCGATGCTGTTAAACCATGGGAACCCACTAAACATGCTGCAAAAAACCAGGAAACCCACAGGGAACCCAGCTGACATGCTGCAAAAGCTAAGGGAGCCCGCCCAAACCTTTGAGTGATATAGATTGGAAAACCATGGGAACCCACTTCAAATGCTGCAAAAAAACCAGGGAACCCAACAGAGAACCCACCGTCGATACTGCTACAAAACATGGGAACCCACTTAAAAATGCTGCAAAAACCAGGGAACCCACAGGGAACCCACCGTCCATGCTGCAAAAACCATGGGAATCTACAAGACAGCTGAATGAAGAACAGACACAGACCCACCCGAAATGCTGCAAAAAACAAGGGAACCCACATGTAGCCCACCTGAAGCGTTGCAAAAAATAAAGGAACCCACAGAGAACCCACCGTCGATACTGCCACAAACCACGGGAACCCACTTAAAAATGCTGCAAAAACTAGGGAACCCACAGGGAACCCACCGTCCATGCTGCAAAAACCATGGGAATCTACAAGAAAGCTAAGTGAAGAACATACACAGACCCCCCCGAAATGCTGCAAAAAACAAGGGAACCCATATGTAGCCCACCTGAAGTGTTGCAAAAAACAAGGGAACCCACAGGGAACCCACCCCATCTGCTGCAAAAACCAAGGGAACCCACTTACACACCCTTTGGGTAGTATAACACTATTAGAACGGTGGAAGGTCCCAGACATGCCGGAGTCAATCAAACTCAGTTGGCAGCTGAGTATTATACCACCGGCTTTGTCCTAAGGGTGAAATCATTTGCCCGCCACCGCTGGGCTCGTTCAGGTTCCCTCGTCTGTATCCTCACACCCTGCAGCATACAATCTCGAATCAAACTGCGGCGGATCAGTAGAGTCTGCCTGTCCTAGCTTTCTGCAAGCGGACAGTTTCGGATCCAGATTTCCCATGCTGCGTGTTGCTCTACGTAAAAGACTACGGCGCTCAGCTTCGACCTTGCAACAGGCTCAACATTTCAGAAGCACTTGCGAATGAGCATGATATGACGGGCTCACATTCGTGCATTCGGAAAAACCTGCTAGATGTCAACAAAGAGTTTTGGCTGACCACATGGACTACAGCAAGGCTCACTTACTCATCCTAAACCCTACACCGCAACGCAACCACGTTTTGGTGGCCTTCAGAAAAAGAAGGCTGGGATTACGTCAAAGCAAGGCTTCGTCACTGACTAGCCGAAAATTTACAAGCTGCTCAGGCAGCAGTTTGGGCAATGCTCATACATTCACGGCTCAGATGGCAGACCTCATTGCCAGATGGCAAACCCCACTCCGCAGCGTCATCGCTTGTAGTGCCGGGCTCAAAGCCCGTAAAACATTCGTGCCCTGCCTCAGACAAGGCTTGCACACTGCTGAACCGAAAAGTTTAGTAACTGACGCAACAGTTCGGGTCACAACAAGACTCACACTCAACCGAAGACGAATCACACTGAGCGGCTCCAGACCACTCAACAGGCAGCTCAGAGGTACAACTTTTCACAAAGAGTCCACAAAGGAATCGCTGTCTCACATCCGCAAACTTGATAAACGCTGCATCCTCGAGACAGAAAACTCACAAGCCGCTCAAAATCGGCCGGCTTGCAATGGGTTGCAAGCGTCCTTAATTGTCCGGCCAGTCTCTCGAGCACGGTTCCACGGGCCTATGCACTCGGTCAATCCTGGCCGAAGAGGCTGATGCAAGTTTTGTGTTTCAGAGGAGGCCCTTCCAAGCATCCTAGAGAACAGCTTCCGGAATTGGCTCCGTAATTCGAGCGCTCTTTTGGCTCAAGTGTTGCAACGATGTCCGACATGGAAGCACCTCCTGTTCCTCCCCTCAAAGAGTGGAGTTGCCGCAGTGTAGAAATGAATGTCCTTTCTCGTCTGGCCTGTTGCTAGGAAACTTTGTCCGCCGTCTGGCCCGCTTGCGACAGGAGCTTCAGGATGCAAAGGTGTGGTATTGTCTGCGTGTCTACAAGATGTCTTGATTAGGTAGAAGCGTGCAGAGTCGCTAAGACTTTAAGACCCTGAAAGCAGAGCAAAGAAGACTTCGCAAGGCATGGTTTTGTCTGCTGCCCCGTAGAATGTAGAAGACAGTAGCACGGCAGCTTTCTGAATCGCAGTAAGTAAGCCTTGTCGTTTCTCACACGATGGCATTAATGTTTTAACGCGCATTGAACCTGGCACTGAGAGTGATCAGCGGTCAGTGAGCTTCGCTGTCGCCTCTCTGGTGCTGAACTGTTGCCCCAGCGCGAGTATCTGTTGAGCAGTGACTAAGCTCTGCCAGCTTTTGGCACGTGAGTCAGTGAGTGTGAGTGAGTGAGCTTTGCTGTGACGAACGGTTGCCTGCAGCGCGTAAATTCTTCTTCGCTGTCGGGTGAGCAGTGACCAAGATTCGCTCTTTCTTTTCCAAAGGAATGAATGTTTACGGTTTACGGTTTTTTGCGCGGCGCTGAGAGTGATCAGCGGTGCGACCTGGCTGTGACCCGAACTGTTGCGTGAGCAGCTAGTAACTTCTGGGCTGCGATATGTATATCATCAGGCTGCTTGACTGCAGTTTGGGAGCAAGCCAATTTTCCTGCGATTCCTGGAATTTTCTGAGGTGCAATGGTTATCTGGACATATTCTGCATGGTTTTGGTTTTGCAGAGGTGTTCTCAAAGCACTGGAAGATTTTCACTGGGAGCTGCGGTTTTCATGGCATTGGTCAGTTTTCGACATGTGGCATGAGTTGCTTGAGCATGCTTGAGCTTTTGAGTGAGCTGAGTGAATGCTGTGAGCCGTTAGTTTGATTAGAGTCCGCATGAGTTCTCGAAGGCCTCAAGGTACCTTCTCGAACAGCTGTAGTGTGTGCAAGTTTGTTTGCCAGCGTGGAGCTTGTAGGAAGCTGTGACGGCATGTTTTTGAAGCGAAGTTTTGTTTTGACATGTGCTGAAGCACATGTGAATCCGGAGTGCCGCGCTTATGTGTGGCTCAAGGCTGGAAAGCTTTGAGACTGAAGCTCGTTGAAAGAATGGGCCGATGATGAAACACGTTCTGAGGCTCATTAAAGCAAAGCTTAAAGCAAAGCTTTAGGTGACAGCAGTGCAGTGCAAGAACAGCTGAACACTTTGTTTGTTGCGCGAGCAAAAGTCTGTGCAGACCTTGACGGGTTGTTCAGGGTTTGTAAGTTTTACATGGTAGCGGAGCACTGTTTGTGCTCCCACACCATTTCCGCCGACCCAAAGAAGGTGTTATGTCTCAAAGGCCTATAGGTCCAAGTGCTGAGGCGCCAGCTCCGTGTAGTCCAGGTCTTGCTGAGGCTGGAGGGGAGTATGGGTGTGGTACAGCTGGGTGTGGGCAACAGGAAAGGAGGCAAACAGGTATGGAAGGTGTGAGTGGTGTTGGGTCAAGCGATCCATGGTTTACAGGTGTTCAGAGAGATCCCTGGGCGTTGTATGGAAATCGTATGCGTGCTGGAATGGGACCGATGGAGTCTCATATTAGCATGCCATGTCCACCTTCGAGCGGTACGTCTTCAGTTGCGAGTGCATGTGCTGGTATTAGGCCAGTGGCGCCAGCTCCAGGTTTGTCAGTGCCTTCGGGTCCTGCGAGGAATCTTTCGACAGTTCCGAGTCAAGGATGTTGCAGTCAGGTTTCTGGAGATAATGCTAGTGCAGGGAGACAGCTGCTTGATCGCATGAATGCGCGTGAGTTGCAGTCCTTGTATGCAGATCTTAGCCAAAGACTGAATGTCCCTGTGAGTGGACAGTTCGTTCCTGAGAGATTGGGGCAGTCGCCACCTGATTTGAATGTGCCAGCTTTTGTGAGACATCAAGGTAACACGTTACCTGGTGTTCCAGCTGAAAATGCGAGGAGCAGTGAAGACAAAGACGTCTTTAGCCGCAGTGAGAAGTGGCTAGGGTCTCCACCTTCGCCAAATCATCAAGCGTGGAAAGGGCGTGAATCCGAAGTGCTGGGCATGAATGCCTGTATTCACGAGTTGGTTGCATGGGCGAATCAAGCAAGTGTTGAGTTTGGAAAGGAGATCGCTCAGGCCGCGCGATGGCCTACACAGATTGCATGGAACACGTTGTCTAAGAGTCAACAAGCGCGAGGAGTTCGTTTGTTTAGTGTGCTGAAGGCAGCGTTTGCAGATCATGGGCGGATAACTCTTATGATCCAAAGCTTCGGAGAAGGGCTTGACATTGTTGCAGTCGCCATGCAGGGAGATGTTTTCGGGAACTCTCTTTCGTATATGGGTAATGGTTTTGAGTTGCTTAGGCAGCTTGCCAAGGAGTTTTCTTTGAGAAGTCGTGCT
Organism: Symbiodinium sp. CCMP2592; assembly: GCA_905221615.1. NCBI lineage: Eukaryota > Dinophyceae > Suessiales > Symbiodiniaceae > Symbiodinium > Symbiodinium sp. CCMP2592. The sequence continues at coordinate 6,745 of CAJNDT010001140.1, forward strand.
GAGGCTATGAGTCTCAGGGCGATGCTGATGGCAAGAACGTTTCGAGCGCAAGACTCGTCAGCTCCAGTTGCTGACACAGTGCGTCAGATTGAGGTGGCAGTGGCAAGGTTTGTGCGTTTACTTTCGACGCTAGATCCTAGAGATGCTGCTGGGTTTGCTTTGACTGACAGTGATCAGCTTACGCTTTTGATGAGGTCTTTGCCTGAGAGCGCAAAGGCGTATACGTTACATCATTCGCAGGGTGAGACATATGCCTCATATCGATCTTCAGCTTTGCGATGGGAACATCAGCAGCGTTTGTTTCTTGAGTTGCAAGGGGCCAAAGGTTTGTTTGGCTTGCATGAAACCGAGTTTTCTGAGAGCGCAGGTTCGCCTGAGGCAGGTGAGGGAATGGATGGTCACGTCTTTGGCATGAGTGCTAGGCCTTCTGATGCTGGGAGCGGTGTGAAGTGCAACCGTTGTGGCAAGAAGGGGCATCAAGTGAATCAGTGCACGGCAGACCTTTCCAAGGTTAAGTGCTTCAAGTGCGGAGAGATGGGCCACATATCTTTGAACTGTGCCAAGGGCAAGCAGGGTGATGTTTCTCAGTCGAGTGCGAGACCTAAGGGTTCTGATGGCAAAGGTGCTGCTGCGGCCAAGGGTCAAGTTTCTTTTTCGCCTAAAGGCAAGAGCAAAGGAAAAGGAGGAAAGAAAGGAAAAATGTTTGCTCTGTTTGATGAGGAGACAGGGGTTTGGTGGTACACAGATGCTGATGAATCTTTTTACACCGAAGAAGGTGACGATCAAGAGACACAGCAGGTGGATGCCACTCTTGTGTTGTCTTGTGTCATTGAGTCAACTGATGAGCCCAATACGCGTTTTGAAGCTGTCCTTGAAGACAGCGAGTCGGTGTCTGTTGTGCTCCAAGAGCAGTTGTGTCAACCTTTGTTGCAGTCGTTGGGTCAGTCGCCTGGAAGTGAGTTTTGGCTGCTTGACTCAGGTGCGTCATGCTGTGTTATCAACCATGTGACGTTGAAGACGCTTCCGCATGATGAGTTGACTGCATGTGGTTCGACGTTTATGGCTGCGAATGGGACTCCTGTTCCCTTTGATGGTCGTTGCCATGTTGTGCTAAAGGTTCGCACAAAGGATTCAAGTGGAGCTACCAAGAATGGTGTTTGCAAGATTCCTGTGATGGTGGGTGACACTCCTTACAATATCCTGTCAACGCGAACTCTTGGAAGGCATGGTTGGCGTGTTGTCTTGGATGAAGGCGTTTCTGTGTGTCAAGTGAAGTCGGGTGTTGATATGATTGATACCTGTATTTGGTGTGACACGCCTTGGATCCGCGTGATTCCTCATTCAGAAGGTGATCTCTTGTTGCCGTTGGATGCCTCAGTTGATCCTGCTCCAATTTCCTCGATTGGACATGTTGCAGTTGTTTCGCAGAAGACCAAGGAAGATCTTGAAATTCACAGAGCAAAGGGCCACATGCCCTTCCATCCTGATTGCGAGCATTGTCTGAAGTCCCGAGGTGTTACCCAACACAGGCGAAAGTCTGAGCGCGGAGTGGAAACAGAGATTGTTGCAGATTTTATGTTTCTCGACTCTTCTGGAGAGACGATCAGCGTAGCTGAGCGCCAGACAAGTAGCTCTTTCAAGGTCCTCGTCCTTCGTGAGGCCTTTTCTTCTTCTATTGGGGCTGTGATGATAACTGAGAACATTGCAAAGGACAGAGGTCTTCTTTTGAAGTGGCTTGCTGAGTTTGGGTTGTCGTCCTCACAGGCAAGCATTGTGCTTTCGACAGATTCCGAAGAAGCAGTGAAGTCGTTTGTTGCAGGTGCGTCGGATAAGTACATCTTTATGGTGCGCAAGGCTGCGCCACAAGCTCATGAACAGCTTGGTGGTGCGGAAAGGACAGTCCGGGTCCTTAAAGAAGGGCTAGCTACTCTGCAAAGTGATTTTCAGTCGCTTGGTTGCGTTTTGTCGTTTCGGAGAGACTTGTTGCAGCTTGCACTTTCTTACCTGTGCATGAGTGTGAATTCGAATGGCAAAGCTTTTGGCGGTGAACGCTCTCCAAAGGAGGTTGCAGTTGGTCGAAGGTTGCCAGATACCCCTTTTGCGTTGTTTGGGTCCAAGGTGCTTGCTGAGGTCCCTGAGTCTGTGAAGGCTTTGTGCCCGAATATGTCGCGTTTTGAGGCGGCAGCTTTTCTTCACCCGCAATTTGGGTCGCTTGGGAGCTTGGTGTATGCGCATGTGCGTGTGGGCCAGGTCTTGACGCCAAAGGTGTTTGTTGCCAAGTCGATCAAGCTTGTGTTTCCGATTGAGCTTGTCTTCGAGTCGGGGATGTTTGAAGTTTTGCGTCGTCGTGGTGAGCTTGGGCCTGAGAGGCCAGATCATCCAGTTGCGCCTCGGATTCTTCCGAGTTCCCAGGGTGCCTCTTTGAAGTGTCCTGTTTCCGGTCCGCCAAAGGAGTTTTTGAGAGGTATGGGTTCTCAGGTGAGTGCCGAGCGTGTTCTAACATGGCACAATTTGGGTCTAGGAAGGGCTCTTCTCACGGTCGGGCTTGCTGTTTGAGATATGAAGCGTGGTTGCGGTCGCCAGTTGCAACAGATGACAGCATGGACGTTGAAGTGCCTGTGGCTTCGGATGCAGAGGCTATGCGTGAAGCTCTTTCTGAGCTAGCCGAGGATGAGTCGAGGCAAGACCGAGCTGTGGAGGAGGCTCAGGGTTCTCCTTTGCCTCCCCCGGCCAATGGGGGCGCTGCTTCGTCTGAGGCTCCAGCGAGGATTGTGAGCGAGGCGGCCCCCAGTGGTCGTGTTTTCACGCGTGGTTGTCCTGCGTGCGAGTCTGGCATGAATGCTCCTGGCATTCGTCACAATGCTGATTGCAAGCGAAGAAACCAACATCTCAGTGTTAGATTTTCTGTTTCTGGGGAGCCCGATGATGACGAAGCTTCATCCAGGCGTCTGCCTGAAAATCTTGAAGGAGCTGCTGCTCCTGAGTCTGAGGGCATTGGGGCTCTTGATGAGGACACTGAGATGCCGTTTGCCGATCCAGTGTTGACTGGAAGTGAAGGCGGAGGCAGCCTAGAGGCTGAAGAAGTGCTTCGTGGAAGCAGTGCTGTGAAACGCTCCTCTGAAGTCCCGTTGGAAGATCTGGAGCGTGAGATCAGGCAGGACCAAGAAAGGGTTGCTTCAGTTATGGTTACCTTCCACAATTGCGAAACAGGGAATGATGTTCACATGCCTCTTGCGAGTTTTGTTGAGCAGGCGTTCCAGGTTTCCAATTATGTCCCTTTACTTTCAGGGCTTGTGGATTCGGTTCAGTTCGCCCCGAACTCTACGAGTGTTGTTTTGCCGTTTGGGAAAAGGTCGCATTTGAGACTTTGGAAGCCTAGTTCCGCTGTTGATGACTCTACCTTGGGTGAGCTTTCAGGAGATCAGGTCATGGAAGGCATGGTCAAAGAAGTCAACAATTTGAGTCACATGGAAACTGGGGATCTGTTGACTGCTTCAGAACTTCAGAGTCTTGAGAAGAGGTTCCCAGGTACCTTGAAGGTCATCCCTAGTCGTTGGGTCACGACGCAGAAAACACCAACTACAGTGCGAGCTAGGATTGTCATCAAGGATATTGCTGGCAAGAACTCAGAGTCTGCAAGGGCTTTGGGCATCTCGAGTCCTACTCCTAGTGCCGATGCTTTGTTCACGGTTCTTGGGGTTGCAGGTTGCAGAGATTGCGTGATTGCAGGTGCTGATGTATCTCACGCTTTCATGGCTACGCCTTTGAGAGAAAGGGATGTGGTGATGAGGTTTCCTCTGTCAGTGTCTTCGGTTTCAGGGGATCCTTTGTATCTTCACCTCAACAAAGCCCTCAATGGGCTACGCAAGGCTTCGCAAGAATGGATCTACTTCGTAGGGGAGACTGTGAAGGTTTTGGGGCTTCAAAGTTGCAGCTTAGAGCCGTGTCTGTTTTCAGGCATGCTTGAGTCAGGTCCCTGTTTGCTGTTGGTCTATGTGGATGATTTTCTGTGCATTGCGCCAACAAAGGAGGATGCAGATCACATCTTTGAGGTGATTGAGAAGAAAGTTGAACTCAAGAGAACCGGGTTGATCAATTCTTCCAAGGATGGCGGTGGCACTTTGCGGTTTATTGGTAGGGTTATCTCCAGGAGAAAGGGGGAGTCCTCTATCACAGTGTCTTTGCCAGAAGATTATTTGGATGAGACCTTCAAGGCTTATGGTCTTTCGGGAAAAGGTTCCTCAAGTCCTCCAGATGTTGCGGTTCATGTTGAGAAGCAAGATGGGGTTCCATTGTCTCCTGAGGCGTATGCCAGGTTCAGGTCTGCGTTGGGGAAAGTAGCTTGGATGACGCAGACTCGTCAGGACTTGCGTGCTTATGTGTCAATCTTGGCAACGCAGCAAGCCACACCCACGAATCATACTGAGCATGGTCTCCGAGCCTTGCTTAGATTTCTGAAGAACGACATGTGCGTGGTTGTGCGGTTGCCTGCTGCGAGTGATGTGTTGGCTCCCTCGCAACACTACCAAGGAAAGAGGCACCTTGTGTGTTTCTCTGACGCATCGCATGCGCCTTTGAGGTGCACGAAGCGCCGTGGCATCAGTGGAGGAGTGTTGACACTTGATGGCTGCGTGATAAAGACTTTGTGTCGTCACCAACAGCTTGTGTCGCTGTCGTCTATGGAGTCAGAGCTGTTTGCGTTGCAGTCGGTTGCTCAAGAAATGTCGAGTCTTGGAAAGTTCATGGCAAGGGTCTTCATGTCGTTTCGAGAAAGCGAGGAAGTTGAATTGCCTGGGATACTTTACAGTGACTCAGAAAGCGCTTTGAAGCTTCTTCGCAATTTGGACACACCCAGACAAAGCAGACATCTTGAGATAAGAGTCGAGTGGCTTAAAGCTCGTGTCGCAGCGGGTTCTTTGGTCCTTGCGTTTAAGAAGGGAATCGAAAATCCGTCAGACCTCTTGACTAAATGTTTGGGGTCCTCGGCTTTCGGGATACATCGCGAAGCGTTGGGCTTTGAGTCGCTGTCGGGACCACTTGCGTCTTTGTGCAATCATGAGAAGAGATTGGTGATGGTTGAAGTGTGCTGTCGACCGCAGTCGAGTGTTCAAGGTGCATGTCGCAGAGTCGGGATGAGTTACGTTGGCGTGACTGAGAACATGCAGAGTGACAGCGTGTTCAAAGAGGTGCGTCGATATCTTCTGAACTTTGCGTGTGACTGCGTGTTTGTGCATGTGTCCACGCCTTGCTCTTCTGGATCTTACTTGCGTCGGTTCTCTGGCGGGAGCTCGTCGAAGTCGGATTGGGAATGGTTTGAGGTGTTTCCTTGTGTGTTGAAGTACTTGAAGCTTGGGAAGCACTCGAGCTTTGAGCTGCCATGGAACAATGAGATTTGGCAACATGACTTGTGCCAGAAGGTGCTGAAGAAGGCAGGCCACACGTTCGATGTGCCGGTGAGGTTGTGCATGACTGGTCTTTGTTCGAAAGGGGGTGAGCCTATAGGCAAAGTCTTGGGTTTTACTTCGACTTCTGAAAAGTTTGTGTCTGCCCTGAAGTGTTTTTCCAGCTGCAGGTGTGCTAAGCATGCAAGTCTGTGGCAGGTTGGGTGGACCGAAACAGGTTTTTACACTCCGAAACTCGCTGATGCGATTGTTCGAGGTGCGATCAAAACGTTGCAGTGATGCTTTTGGGGGTTTGGGCCGGGCTGTTGGCTGGGTTCGGATTCTCCTCTTGACGCCGGTTTCTTTGCGGACGTTGAGGTCTGCAGACAAAGCTCCGTACTGGTGCTAGTTGTTTTTGCGTGTGAAACCTAGGTGCGAACTCGTGCTGCCATGGTTCTCACGACCGATGAACGCAGGGAGCTGCGCCGTTTGCTGGATAAGATGGATTCTGCAGATGGCTTGGCTTCGACTGCCAATACTTCTATGACCGATGGGACCAAGCGTCTCAGAGATGTGGGTGGATATCCAGAGGATGGGTCTACTGCATCAGGATCTGCTTGCGGTGCCCAGCTGCCGATTTCAAAGGGAAGCGCAAAGGGTGCTGTGAGCACTCCCAAGTGTTATGAAGACCTCGTCGATGCATTCGAGGGGGAAGAGTTTGGGGATAGCGACAATGTGATTGTCGTGAGCTATGCAGGTACTGAGGTCACCTCGGTGCCACTTCCAAGTAATCTATCTATGGAGGATTGGGGTCGGACAGTCTGCGATCTGCCAAAGGTCCAGAAGAATAAGATGTGGTTTAAGAAGTCCTATGCGACCTTGGTCAAGCTTGCCAAGGAGGATAGCGACCTTGCAAGCTACCTCAATTGGATCAAGGAGAAATTTGGTCGCAATTATGATCCGACGACCTCCTCCAGTCAGTCCTCGGACCTTGCGGGGTATTTGATGAGGATTGGTTTTTCAAAGCAGAAGGGATTCCAGCGCAAGTTGGCGGAGGAGTAAAATCCTCGCTGGGATTGCGGAAGGAGCATGGGTACATGTATGAGCGGTGAGAGCTGGTATTCTCAAGGATGCCTATGTGTATGTTCACTGTTAGAAGTCTGTTGGGCTTCGCTTTGGGTGACGTCCTGTCTGGCATGAGAGAAGAGCTGGCTATCTGGCGCGAGATTTTTCCAATACCTATGTCTTCGTCGCTTCGCATGGGTTGCAGCGTGGCTACATGGTTGGCAATGTTTCAATGTGTGCTTGGTGTCGAGAAGTGCTTGTTTTGGACAGCAGCAAGGATGAGAGATGATACACACATCGAAAGGGGGTGTGAAAAGTTGTACCTCTGAGCTGCCTGTTGAGTGGTGGAGCCGCTCAGTGTGATGGGCTGCGATATGTATATCATCAGGCTGCTGACTGCAGTTTGGGAGCAAGCCAATTTTCCTGCGATTCCTGGAATTTTCTGAGGTGCAATGGTTATCTGGATATATTCTGCATGGTTTTGGTTTTGCAGAGGTTTTCTCAAAGCACTGGAAGATTTTCACTGGGAGCTGCGGTTTTCATGGCATGGAACCTTGGTTTTCAGCTGCGAGAACAGTTTTCGACATGTGGCATGAGTTGCTTGAGCATGCTTGAGCTTTTGAGTGAGCTGAGTGAATGCTGTGAGCCGTTAGTTTGATTAGAGTCCGCATGAGTTCTCGAAGGCCTCAAGGTACCTTCTCGAACAGCTGTAGTGTGTGCAAGTTTGTTTGCCAGCGTGGAGCTTGTAGGAAGCTGTGACGGCATGCTTTTGAAGCGAAGTTTTGTTTTGACATGTGCTGAAGCACATGTGAATCCGGAGTGCCGCGCTTATGTGTGGCTCAAGGCTGGAAAGCTTTGAGACTGAAGCTCGTTGAAAGAATGGGCCAATGATGAAACATGTTCTGAGGCTCATTAAAGCAAAGCTTAAAGCAAAGCTTTAGGTGACAGCAGTGCAGTGCAAGAACAGCTGAACACTTCGTTTGTTGCGCGAGCAAAAGTCTGTGCAGACCTTGACGGGTTGTTCAGGGTTTGTAAGTTTTACACCCTTCGTTCCAAGCGCTAAGTTGGTTGCAACTAAAGTTCGCGCGTATTGTTGGAGAGCGTCCCGTGTGGGTAGAGCAGCAGTAGTATTATCAAGGCTGCGGGTAACCTGTCCCAGAACGGCAGCGAGGAGAGGTTTTTCCACGGTAAGACCGGATTCATTTCTCCAACTGCTGCGATCGCAATGTCTTCCACCCCCAAGAAGTATTTAGGCGACCAGGGTGCACTGCTGCTCGCCTGCATCTGGCGGAATGACTTGCTGGGTACATTGGAGGCAGCTTGCAGATGCGCTCGGCAGCATATGGCACGCTCCGGTTAAGACTGGCGGAGTGGCTGGAATAACTTTCTTTTACGGGCAATGACGATGCCGCTTTTTGGCCGCCCAATACCGGCGCAGATTCCGTACACAATTTGGATCCCCAGGGTGTGGCATCCAGTTGATGAATTTGCTCCGGGTTGGCGCACGTCCAAACAACAAAGAGGATTTGCATTGACACGGGGCTCGGAAAAAAGCACTGAAAATCTCGCAGCTGGCAAAATGTCCCGCAAGGTAAGCTCGCAGACATGTTGTGTGACTAGGAGAAGCGTTTCGCCTGACTTGCAACAAAACACTGTATTCCCGGAGCGTCAGTGGAGTGCAACTGGTGAACTCTACGACAGACTTCAGTGAAGCTGGCTGCCGTGAAATGAGGATCCGCTGTTTGATGGAAGAAATCCTGGAACTCTAGTGGTACAGACGAGACGACCCCTGTTGCTCTGGCATGGCTCAAGCGTTCTGCCATGGCAAATGGGACCCGTACAGAAGAGAAGCACTGGTGCTTGAGGACATGAAAGCCAGCACTATAGAGAGAAGCAGCGAACCTGATTTGCGCGTCGCCTACCCATGTAACGTCTGAGCCTGCTGTGGAGTTGTCGTCCATGTATGCCTTGAGCATTCGCACCCGAGGGATGCGATGTAGCGAACAAATGAGTGGGTCCATCGCAACACAGAATAGAAGAACGGATGTAGCCCGTCCCATGGCGAGGCCTTGTCTCATGCGAAGCGGCGGTAGTAGGAGGCCTTGAATACGGTGTAAAGATTGACGACCATAGAGAAGGTGAATGGCATATTGCCGAACCCACTGAGGAACGTAGAGGCGGTCTAAGACCTCAAGCAGCCAGCCGGGGTTGACTCTTTCAAAGGCCTTGGCCATGTCGGTAAGGAGAACATTGCAAGGCTGCGACTCTGACAATAAGCAGTCCTGGACTACCAAAAAATTAGCAGGCGCCTCTTTTAATTGACTGACAAGGGCCTGAGATTGGTTGAGGCAAGGAGCAATGACGGCCATGGCCGACGCAAAGACAGCAGAGTCAATGATACGAGCAGCCGTGTCGGGCATATCAAGCGGTCGGAAGTTGTCCGCATACTGGCCCGCGTCCGCTTTGGGGATGAAAGTCAATGCTTGTGTTGGGGGCGGGGCGACTCCGAGGATGATATCCAAAAAATGCGAATATAGAGCGCGAGCAGACTCTGTGGGCAGCTGGCGGTAGCACTCATATGGGCAACCATCGGGCCCAGCCGATGAATCACCCGTACGCAAGAGATGGAACATGATGTCCTCTTCTTGGGGAAGAGTACACCGGGTTGCACGCGGGGGTCGATATTCGCTGAGCACTGTCTCCCATTCCGGGGAATAGTCCGGTGGAGATTGCTGCCAGAAGGCACGCGTAGCACGTAGAGCGGCATCTACCTCACCCACAGTGGCGCAAGGTGAGCCGTCAGCCCGTAAAACGCCAGTGGTTCCAAATGATCCCAACGACGAGCGATGAAGATCCCATCTCGGATGTTTGTGTGGCATGCGTGCCCCCAGCTGACGAGAGTCTTTAATTGTGGGAGGGGGAGCGACGTGGACGGTCTCAACGCTGATTGTTACCGGCTGGCCTTGCGTATGAAGGGGCCGCGTTTGGAGCAGGTGTTGGAAAGTCTCAAAAATGGCCCATGGGATGATGAAGGATGACGCATGTGGGCGTTTGCGCTGTCGGTTTAATAAGTATGGAAGCGCGCCATACTTCCCTTCCGAGACAGCACAGGAGGTGTGCTCTAGCTCACCAGCCCACCATACGTGGAAAAGGCCTTGAAGGTCCTGCAAAGTGGGCGAGTTTGGCAGAAGGACTTTCAGTCTTTCAAGGCGCACCTTGGCCGGATGAGAAGAGTATTCAGGGATGCGTGTGGAGGGGGCATGCAACTGCTGCTTAAAGGCACGTATGGGTATTGCTCGATAGGTAGATGCCCCAACATCATTAGAGAGCATGCGCGCTTTACGTACCCTCAATGTCACGATACCATGTCCTTGTGGGAGAGCATGGGGCCAAAACACCCGATTCCCAAGGCGGCGGCAACCTTCTGCTTCTTCATTATGCAGCACCAGGTCTAAGCAAGACTCAACATTACCAGAACGATATGTTGGGATTCCCCGGCCCGAGACTTGCCGCAAGAGCCCTTGAGCGCAAAGAAGTTCCCACAGTCCCGGCTGCTTTTCATCCATGCGGTTGAAGTCCCCCATTACAAAGAGCTCATCACGCTGCGTTCTGGACGCAAGGTAAGCGACCAAAGCGCCTCCAACTTCAGCAAGCTTATCTGGATGTGCATAGAGTCGTGCAGGAACCTGAAATCGTGCGCCATCCGATAGCTGTAAAGGTTGTACTGTGCGAGGTAAACTGGCGCTGGAGCAAGATGCGGGCAGCGGCGTTCCTGTCGACCGACAGACCTCATGTGCCGGGTGACGTCACATGGTGTTCCATAGAGGGCTGGAATCCGTTGTAGGACAATCCAAGGAATGACAGCAACCAACAGGAAGTCCGACAGTGCCTCTATGCCGGCGACTGAACTGCGGCTACGCCGTCTGGCTACTTGCCCTCCGCTAGTGATAGAACTTCGCAAGATAAGCCATGTACATGTGCATGTGAAGGCTCCTGGCAAAAAGTATCCACGGCTGCGTTGCTAGCCATCTACCACTGAAAAGGGGGCTCATTAGGGTTCGGACTGCACTGTCCTTGCTGGACTCACATATCTGCCCGTAGCCGAATGGCCAGGACCCAAAACGGGCACACCAGCTGCTGTGGTAGGCCGACTAAGGTCAACTATCGATCTGTCGGTCGTCCATGCACCTTATTATAGGCGGACATTGGCGCGAATGTCGTGCCCAGTAAGTAGCGTTCGGCAACCTCCCAAAGAGTCCTGCGGAAGCAACGGTGATCTTCCATTTGTTCGTTATTTGGTGTACAGAAGCTTCCACTCTCCATTATCCAAGCGCTTCTTGAGCTGGCGCCAAGTGTACTAGTAATTGGTGGAGGAAGTGTAGGAGTCAGGTGCAAGTCGGAATCCTACGAACTGATAATCAAGGCCGTTACCCAGTTTCCTTGTGCCCGGAACTGCGAGCACTGGTAGCCAGACTGCCAGGGCTGCACGTAAGTCACAGCCTTTCTAGTGTGTCCACTGGTTCAACTCCAGTTCAAGAAGTTCAGAGTTAAGTTCAACTTGGAGTGAGTTCGAACTCAGGGTTTGGAGGGATCTTTCTTTGTTTTGTCTTTCTTTTATTTCTTTGCCAAAACTCCCCATAAAGTGGTTTCGTGTGGCTTCTTCTTCTTTTGTGGCAGGGGCTGGTCATTGGCAGTCTTTTTCAACTCCTCATTGACAATCTTTTTCTTGTTTTGCCTTTCTTTTATTTCTTCGCAAAAACCTCCCATAAAGCGGTTTCGTGTGGCTTCTTCTTCTTTTGTGGCAGGGACTGGTCATTGGCAGTCTTTTTCTTTGTTTTCGGCAAGCTTCTAAAAACAGCGAGGGGGTTTGGAGGGGGCGCAGTGGGGTTCGAACGCCCTGAAGGGAAACAAAGAGTTCTCCAAACCCCGAGTTCCAACATAGAGTTTCCGAACCCAGAGTTCGAAAAGCTCCGGCTGCCGTTCTAGTCTCGTCAGACAATGGGCAGCCTCTGCGCTTTGTTTCGCTACGCAGTGTGGCTCTGTGCTGTCTCTGCTGTTGTGCATTGTCACACCCTTTGGCTCTTCACTGATACGGATGCCTTGGAAGAGTATGACCACAGCCGCTATACGCTGCCGCACATTCTCAACCGCTGTTGCTGGACTGGCCGGCATGCTGAACGGCACGCCTGTGTCTTCTTCCTAAGGCGCGAGTCAGACTTGCACAAAGCGGTGGTCTGGTGGAGCAAAGTCTATGCGTTATGGGTGCTTAGAGTCTTGCTTCCTGGCAAAGGGTCCAGTGGTGATTGGAACGTAGCGCACTGTATAATCTTTTGGGTGGAGGCACGCCAACCCCCTTGTGCTCTCGTAGGAGGTGGAGACTGAAACGAGGCGGCAAAGAAACTCCAGCAGTCCAAAGACTGGTCGATCGGTGTCAATAACAATTTCATGTTTTTTTCGTTCGCTTCTCATCTAAAGAGATTTCGTGCTTCTTCTTCTTGTGTGTTTGAGAAGATGTTGGTTTGGAGATAGTATGGTTAAGTCAGTTTTGTCCAGTTTGCGTTGCAAAAATTCAACTGTAGGGCTTGTTGCGTAGTTTGATATGTCATGTGTGTGTCTTTTTCTTGGAGTAAAGGTAGAACGCACCCGGAACGGATGTCACCAGCGTTTCCGCGAAATCGGCTTGGCCTCTACATACAGTTGCAGGCGGGTCGAAGTAACAAGTGCTCCCCTATTCGTCACGGTCGAGCACACCAAAGTCCAGAAGTCCAATTCGCCGGAAAGAGGGGCTTCAGAGCTGTCGGTGCCCGAGTCGTTGCGACTCAAAGTCGGCTAGAGATGGCTGCAACCCAGGATCGAGACAGACGATCCACGGTGTGCAAATTCTGTGGTGGAGTGGCTGCCGGCGGTCATTTTCGCCAAAACTACGCGCACAGCTAGACCAGGCAAAGAGTAGACCGTGGGAAACTCCTGGTGTGTGTTAGTCCGGCACAGAACAGTCCAAGTAAGCGGGTCTCCCAAGACAGAGGCTGAGCCATGGCAAGAGTTCTGTCTCCTGCGGGGAGACGTCAGCCGCACGCCCGGGATCAACTGGGGGAATTTTGCCCATACCCGTCAAAGCGTCCCTCAAGACCACGCAGTTCGCGCCCCGCTGGAAGAGACAGTGCGAATGTGACAAAAACCGGGTCGATGTCACACAATGAGGTAATCTGAAACATGTCCAAGCCCGAGTATTGACGTTGGGCGGCCTGGGGGGGGGTTCCGGAACCCGGGGTTCCGGTGTAGTTCCCAAACCCCAGGTTCGAACATGGAGTTCCGAACCAAGGGCTCGGACTCTCGGGGAAGGGGACCCGGGGTTCGAACGTGGAGTTCTCCAAACCCCGGGTTCGAACATAGATTCCCGAACCCAGGGTTCGAACATAGAGTTCCCGAACCCCGGGTTCGAACATGGAGTTTCCGAACCCAGGGTTTGAACATAGAGTTCATACTCCAGGTTCAACCTGGGTTCGAGAAGTTTGAATCCAGGGTTCAACCCTGAGTTCCGGAGTTATATGTTCTCTCCCCCCCCCCGGGCCCCCCGGGAGTTCGAATCCTGGGTTCCGGAACACTCCAAAAACCTATGCCCCACGCGGCTTGTAGATACTCCACAACGTTTTTTCGGTGGGAAGAAGGTAAGGCTCGAGTGTGGGTGTAGAGCAATACTTCCACCGTGTTTGGACTGAAAGTTCCAGGCGCGCAATGCAAGGGTAGCAGAGAGATGCATCAACATGTCTTTCGGCACAGGCGACAGGCAGTTACCGCACGTCTCAGGCCGGCAAACAAAGTGCGGGAACCAAGCGATGCTGGCGTCACTATAGATCGTGCTGTGGAAGCGGTCCATAAGGTTGTGCATGGCCTCCCGTTCCTGTTTTTCGCGTAAGAACCGTTTGTACAGCGGTAGCAGCACTTTGGTGGCTTCTTCGGAAGAAGCTTGCCTCGCAAGCATCCCATTTGCCTGGCCTCTTATAGTGGCAAGGATAGGCGCGAATGTGCCATTCTGTAAGCTAGAAACAACAAAAGCAGTCGATGCAGAAGCGAGCGCCTATGTTGCGTTTGTGCAACAATGCCTCCAAGTGCCATCAGAGCAAGTTTAGGCTCATAGCGGAGCAGGAATCCCAGGCGGTTGGCCGGCGCGTCGAAGAACCACGAGTTGGGGTAGTTTGAAATTCTAAACGTACCTTCGAGGTCTGGATTGAATCCAAGCCCGGCTGTCCAAGACAAAACGTGCATTCCGTGCCAGGATACGGTTCTGAGTAGCTGGAATCGGCGGGAAAATCTGCTAGTGCAGACAGCTGGAAAGGTAAGCCCGGCAGCATAAGGCTTTCTCTGGGAGCGATTGGCTAAGCGGTTCAAACAATCGCCGCTTCCGTGTAATGCTAGCAAGTGCCTTACTTGCCGTTTGCTGGCGTTGTTGGATGGGCAGCACCAGCGCCGTGGCTTCCGAGTCAATGTCAATGGGAGCCCCGTTGAGAGAAGCCGAGTACAACAGCACAGTCAGTACACAATTTAGTGCCCCAAGGTGTGCGATCTAGCTGATGGAGTTGCCTGGCAGAGGGCGACATCCTGAAGAGGAGGGACGATTTGCATTTGCACTTGCAAGGAGAGGACAGGAGCAAAGCAGGTACAGCTGCCTCCCCCGAAAGGCGCCCAGTAACATAGGAGTCAATAACATGACGAGGTACAAGAGCAGAATGCATGCCAGCAGTACAAAAGAACCATTCGACTGCAGGGACAGGAGGCGCGTCATAAGCTTCCCGTATGTGATGACACCAAGTGAGGAAGCTGTGCATCCCTTCGCCCTCTACATGGCGGCAAGACCAGGTAATTAGGTTGACTTCTTCTTCCGTCAACATGCGGATTCCATCGGCAGCATTAAGCGAGTCAACAAGTTCTCTCATTGCCGTGACAATTCCACCTGAGAAGCAGGTGTGCTGCAAAACATGAAATCCCGCCTCTTTTAGAGACATGAAGTTGTGTTGCGCCTGCCTTATCCAGCCTACATCACTGCCTTCCGTGGAATTGTCGTCCATGTACGCTCGAAGGAGCCGTACTCTTGGAATGGCATGCAGGCTACATATGAGGGGATCCATTGCAATACAGAAGAACAGGACTGAAGTGGCTCTGCCCATAGCCAATCCTTGCCTCATGCGCAGGGGAGGGAGAAGGAACCCTTGAATGCGGTGCAGTGATCGTCGTCCATATAGAAGGTGGACAGCGTATTGGGAAACCCAGTGAGGAACTGAGAGACGCCGAAGCACATCCAAGAGCCAGCCAGGATTTACCCTTTCAAAGGCTTTGGCCATGTCAGTTAACATGACAAACGAGTCAGAGTCCTGGGCGCATAAGGCGTCCTGCATGGTGAGAAAGTTGGCTGGCGCTTCTTTCATGGCCGACACCAGGGCCTGGGATTGATGGAGAAGGGGGCAGATCGTACGCATGAGGCTAGTGAAAACAGCTGAATCAACAATCCTTGCAGCCGTGTCAGGCATATCCAGCGGGCGGAAATTATCCGCATAGTGCCCAGTATCAGCTTTGGGAATAAAAGTGAGTGCTTGTGTTGGTGGAGGTACCTGCCCGAGGACAATGTCACAGAGATGCTGCTCCAACGCTGCCGAAGATTCAAGCGGCATATTGCGATAACACTCATAAGGGCAACCGTCTGGTCCAGCGGCTGAGTCACCCGTTCGCAATAGATGCTGGAGGATGTCATCAGCGCTGGGCAGTATACACCCAGACGCACTTGCTGGCATATATTGTTCAAGTAGCCGATCCCATTCAATGCAGTGGTCGGGTGGCATCTGTTGCCAGAACGCCCTGGTGTGTCTGAGGGCACGATCAACTTCACCTAGCGTCTTACAGGGCTGGCCGGTAGGAAGCAACACCTGGTTTGTTTGAAAGGTGCCCAAAGTTGCACGATAAAGATCCCAGCGTGGATGCCTAGCGGGCAGCTTAGATCCCAATCTCCTGGCATCACCAATGACGGGTGGTGGTGCAAGCTGGGCAACTTCCAGGACCGTCAGCTGCGCAACTACCTGCTGAATCTCAATCTGTGTAAGGATTCCTGCACGGCCATCTGTAGTAAAGCTACAATGGCCTAGCAGGTGTCGAAAAGTTTCGTAGATGGTAGCAGGTATCTCGTATTTTTCAGCCGTAGGTTTGGAGCGCTGCCGTCGCAAAAGATACGGGAGGGCACCCAGGAGCCCGTCTCGTACAGCTTCTGTGTGCGAGGGCAATTCCTGTCGCCACCACAGGTGGAAGAGGCTTTGCAACTCAACCAAGGTGGGTGCAGCCGGCAAAAGGCAGGCCATACGCTGGAGTCGAACCTGTGCTGGATGTGAGCTGCGCGAAGGAATGCCTATCGCAGGCTGCTGAAGGTGTTGCTTGAAAGCCCGCACCGGTATGGCTGAATACTTGACAGCCTGTACATCATTAACAAGCAGACGAGCTTTTGACGCTCTGAGAGTGACGACCGCATGGCCGCTGGGTAGATGTTTAGACCAGAAAACCCTACTCTTAAACTTTCTAGCGCCTTCAGCGTGCTCATTGTGGAGTATAAGGTCGAGCTGAGATGAATGCGGACCCGAGCGGTACGTGTCAGCACGCAAGGACACTTGACGCAAGAGGCCTTCTGACACGAGAAGATCCCAAGCATCGGGGTGTTTTACACTCAATCCATTAAAGTCTCCGGCGACGAAGAGCTCGAGCCCCATATTCCTTGTGACAAGATGTGTTTGTATCGCCGAAGCAACTTCAACAAGTCGCTGAGGATGTGCGTAGACGGACAAAATTTCACACTTTTGATCGAAGTGCGAAATTTCCGCCGCTAGTACAAGCCCTGGGAGTATCTCTTGCTGCCTATCAACCCGAAAGGGGGAAGGCACAATGATTGAAACACCCGAGCTCCTGACCATTGGCAAGCGTACTCAAAATCGTGGCTCTGGGAAAGGTAATCCCTGCCGTTTCAACATCACGCGCAGTCCAATTCGTCTCCTGAAGACAGACCGGCCCTTGCTTTAGGAGGGCAGCTATCATCCTGATTTTGACAGACGATGATGTGCTGTCCCAGCTGCGCAGGCTAGTAATATTCCAAGTCGAAAGGGTCATGTTCAACGCAGTGGGTGCGTGCTGGGTCGGCTGCTTATACTGAATAATAGCACGAGCAAGACAGCAGAGGCAATCCCCTAGCGCCGTTGTAAAGCAAGCTCCATCTAACCCCGGGTCATATCGGCCTGTCAAAAGCCGAAGCAAGGTACCCGGTGCAAGTAGGGTGTGCTCAGTTCTGTTCGAGGTGTTGATCACTCTCAGCGCCGGGCTCAATGCGCGTTAAAACATTCGCGCCATCGTGCGAGAAACGACAAGGGTTAATTACTGCGATTCAGAAAGCTGCCGTTCGACGGGGCAGCAGACAGAACCATGCCTTGCAAAGTCGTTTTTGCTCTGCTTTCAGGATCTTAGCGACTCTGCGCGCTTCTACCTGCTTTGGACGAAAGACAATCAAGACATCTTGTAGACACGCAGACAATACCACACCTTTGCATCCTGACGCTCCTGTCGCAGGCGGGCCAGACGGGCGGACAAAGTCTCCTAGCAACAGGCAGACGAGGAAGGACCATTTATTTACGAAGGACGTTCTACACTCCTGCGGCAACTCCACTCTTCGAGGGGGAGGAACAGGAGGTGCTTCCACGTCGGACATCGTTGCAACACATGGGCCAAAAGAACGCTCGAATTACGGAGCCAATTCTGGAAGCTGTTCTCTAGGATGCTTGGAAGGGCCTCCTCTGTAAAAGCGTCTGAAAGACCAGTGTTCGAACACAGTGTTCGAACTCGAGATTCGAACAGTGTTCGAATCTAGAGTTCGAACACCAGTGAACTTAGGTTCGAACACCAGTGTTCGAACTCGGGGTCCAAACACTGGTGAATGTTCCTTCTCTCTTTTTTTGTTTTCTTCGTAAAAAGCCCCAATAAAGCGATTTTGTGTGGCTATTCTTCTTTTGTGTTCGTAAAAGCGTTTTCTAGACCAGTGCTCGAACCCGGTGTTCGAACTCGAGGTTCGAGCACTGGTGTTCGAACCTGAATTTCCAACACCAGTGTTTAAACTCCGGGTTCGAACACCAGTGTTTGAACTCGAGGTTCGAACACTGGTGTTCGAACCTGGGGTTCGAATACCAGTGTTTGAACTCCGGGTTTGAACACCAGTGTTCGAACTCGGAGTTTGAACACTGTGTTCGAACCCGGAGTTCAACCCTAAGTTCTAGTGTTATGTTCTCCGCCCCCGCCCCCCGGGCCCTCCCAAGTGTTCGAACCCAGGGTTCCGGAACACTGCAAAAACCTATGCTCAATGAAAGTCACACAAATCAACTCCATGCATGAACTTCGCCAAGCTTCACAAGCTTACTGCGCCTCTGTTGTGACCTGTTCCCCCAATTGGGAACTCTGGCTTCTGTCCTTGTTGAAGACACTAAATGCCCACTTCCGTGTCCTTGCCTCGAAGAGAGGTTTTCTGACTTTGCGGGATTGGAGTTCGCCTTCCGCGTCTTTGAACATGGTTTCTGAGTGTTACTCTTTTGCGGATCAGGTTTCTACATCTTTTCGACCACGAAACCGCAAAGTTGTAAGAGTGCTGCCAGGGTTTTGGTCCAGTTGCAGGGGACTCTTCTGAGTGCTGTGTCTTCACAAAAAAAGCAACAAGCCAGGTTGCTGGCAGTGGACTTCAGGATCCACTGCATGCAAGTGCGCATGGACTCGAACCCTCTCGATACGCACACCGACTTGTGCGTGTCCCCTCTGCACAAACACCAGGCGTTTGCCAACTTCGATCCGTCTGGCGTGTGCTTCTTATCTTCTTTAGATGTCAGTTGCAACCAAATCTGGAAACTTTCTGGTGGACTGTGGTCACCATTTCAACTCCAAATTGTTGAACGGTTTTCTCCAGGCTCTTGTCTTGGCTTTGCCACAACTTCAAGCACAACTCCAAGTCTTGATCAAGGCAAAAAGTTTCCAAGGAAGCCTTCCAAGGAGTGTTTATTGTAGAGTTTTTCCAAAACATTTCATGTTATATGTTTCGTCTTACTTACTGCAGTATTTTGTACAATCAATATTCGGTTATTTTACATTCATAACAGTTTTTTATATTTTTTTGATACGACATCTGCAATTTTACGTTATGTGTTATAGCATATAGTATGTGTCAAGACATACGGATTGTATTCGACGTTCCATCATAATATAATATTAATATAGTAGTATACATTATCTGCTACATACAGTATATACAGTATATACAGGAAATATAGTATATATAGTATGTATAGTATATATAGTATATATAGTATATATAGTATACATAGTGTATATAGTATATATAGTCTATATAGTATATCTAGTGTATATAGTATATATAGTAAATATAGTATATATAGTATATATAGTATATATAGTATATACAGTATATATAGTATATATATAGTATATATAGTATATATATATGGTATATATAGTATATATAGTATATAAAGTATATATAGTATATATAGTATATATAGTATATATAGTATATATAGTATATATAGTATATATAGTATATGTAGTATATATATAGTACATATATAGTATATATAGTATATATAGTATATATAGTATATATAGTAGTATATATAGTATATATAGTATATATAGTATATATAGTATATAAAATATATGTAGTATATATAGTATATATAGTATATGTAGTATATATAATAAATAGAGTAAATAGAATATATAGAGTATATAGAGTATATAGAGTATATAGAGTATAGAGTATATAGAGTATAGAGTATATATAGTATATATAGTATATATAGTATATATAATATATATATATATATATAGTATATATAGTATATATAGTATATATAGTATATGTAGTATATGTAGTATATATATATATATATAGTACATATATAGTATATATAGTATATATAGTATATATAGTATATATAGTATATATAGTATATATAGTATAGTATAGTATTTGTAGTATATATAGTATATATAGTATATATAGTATATATAGTAACCCCGCTTTTCGGCTCGAGAATGGGGGTTTGTAAACGACCATTTTCGGGACTGAACCCACATTCTCATGGATGCCCGGAGGCATCGCACTGCCCGATGCAGTATCCCGGGTGCATTGCTGCATCACCGGGTGTTCCGCGCCATTACTTGGTTGTTTGGTCTCTACTCTCTGGCTTTGCAGCTGTTGAATCACTTCCCTCTGCTGCTGAACCAAATCCTGAAGGCCATTCATCTGCTCTTGCATCCTATCGAAATCGGCTTTGGCTATGGTCAACAGCTGTTGGCTTCTGTGCTGCGCGGCTTGGGCCTCCATGGTTGCTTGCCTAGCCTGAATAACCTCTTGCTCGGCTACAAACCTAGCTTGCACCACCTGCCTTTCAGCTTGGGTGAGCGCTTCTCGGGTTTGGATGTTGTGGGCTACGAGCTCTTGGTTAGCTCGGGTTGCAACCTCTACGGCCTGCCTTCTAGCCATGTCGACTTCGTATGCGGCTTGCTGAACCACTGCAATTGCCTGCGCCTGTACTTCAGGATCATTGGTTACCTGCACGACATTCTGCTGAATCCGAACATCTTGATTGAGGGCATTTGTTTGGTGAAGGTGCAAAGATTGGTCTCTTGATTGAACCGTTTGATGCTGATGCAAATGGGCTTCGTGACTCCGTATGTTTGGGGATCCCCCTTGAGACGTATCAGTCTGCATGCCACCCCAGAAAGCTACTAAGGTGCTGAGGGGAATCAGGTTGGCCAGAACCGTGGTTTAGGAGCGTTACCGCTTCACTAACCCTTGGATCGACCACCACTCCAGGCAATCCTGAGTTCATGAGCCCCGACGAGTCACTTTCGGAAACCCTTGGGCTACCCCTTGAAGACCTAGACCTATCCTCAAAGGAAGTCATTGTTTCGTTTGCTCGCGGCAATGGAGTCGAAACAATCGGCGAAGCAGCGCTGCCACACTACCGACTCCTGACACCAGGAACATCCGGGGAGAGCAGTGTGAATGCCTGATCCTCCCAAGCCAACGTGCTCGTCGATAGTATCGGCGTGATCGTCCACCAGCAACCAGTCTCGAGAGTTAGACAGAGTAGCCAAGAGGCGCGCCTTCCCAAGAGGTCCAACTTTTACGCGGTGTGATAGCAATATAAGGCAAAAGATGGTTTGCGCCACGAGAACACCCCAATGTATCCAAAAGACCGCGAAGTGATGAAGGATTCTCCAGCTGGGAACACAATAGAATCGAGTCCCCTGGGAACTCAGCCACAATCCGCACCAATAGATCCAGGTTTTCCGAAGGCAACGAATGACCTTGCTGGATTACCCCTCGGCGGCCGCGATTCAAGACTTGGTTAAAGTCCAAGCAAAGATGTTGACCCGCTGGCCTCCCGTACCGTTCCACACGCGATTGCTGTTCCCAAAGACCCGATGTAGAGCAAAAACGAAAGAATCTGATCTCCTCCGGCACTGCTGCAAAAGTAGGTCTCAAAGGCTGTGGTGGAATAGGCGGTCTAACAAGTTGAGGGGACCTTGAACGATCAAAGCGGCTGTGCGAAGACGACGACGGTTCACCCTCCTCGGCCTCTGTACGCGCGCCTGGCTCCGAAGCTTCCTCTGTTTGCAAAGAAGGATCAACCCGAGGTACGTTCTCCGGCCAAGGCTGGCGACCCGCAATAATATCACGAAGGAAAGTAACGCGTTGGCTCCCTCCTCTCCTGCCGCCCCGCTTCCAAGGGATGCTGCTCCAAAGCCACTCCGGTATATCGTCTGGATGCTGAACGGTGGCAAAAGTAAACGCGCTCTCAAGAGACAATAAGGTATAAAGCCAATACGGCTGATAACCAATCGAAATAAGGATTAAATCAGAAAGACGGTATCCAGTAATGAACCCTCGCACGAGTGAGACTTTTTGCTTTACTCTGCTAAAGGGTGCTTGAGCCAAACGGTTTTCGTTTAGCAAACGTTCACTGCCAGACGTGCCCTACTCTCTACGGCAACTTCTGTTACATGTGAGAAGCAGATAGACAAGCTCATGAACACATGCACTCATGGAACGAGGGAGTCTACCTAGAAGAGTCTCCTCGGAGCGTTGCCGCTTCTCGAGGAGACCACCTGGCATCAAAAGTACAACAGGCCAGTTTAGCCCATTATTCTTCTACTCTCTCTCTCTCTCTATATATATATATGAATATATATAAACTATATATATATGGCCTATATAATATATATATATACTTTTTAAAAATTGCATATGTATTCTATAAATATATATATATATATATATATACATACAGTATATATATACTATATTAATACTATATATATATATATATATATATATATATGATATATATATATATACTCTATACAAATACTAATTACATTATATACATATATATTATACATATACTATATATATATATATATATACATATATATATATATATATATATACTTTTTTAACTGTTTGTATACTCAGTATATATATATATATATATATATATATATTCTATATATATATATACACTATATATACTATCTAAACTATATATACTCTATATACTATATATACTCTATATACTATATATACTATATATACTATATATACTATATATACTATATATACTATATATACTATATATACTATAAATATATACTATATATATATACTGTATATACTATATATACTAAATATTCTATATGTTCTATATATACTATATATACTTTATATACTATATATACTATATATACTATATATACTATATAGCTGGAGGGGGTAATTTCGGCGTTGAAGGTTCACCCGTGGTCTTTTCCCTCGATACCCCACGGCCTCAAACTGACCCTCATGTGCAGCACCAGCTCGATGCCCTAACATCCCAAATCGCATCTATGATGAACGCGATCGCAGCCTTAAGTCCCGGAGGAGTTGGCGGCAACGCCCCCTCCGGCAGCAACGCTCCCTCCAACCGAGGCGCGGCGATTACGCCCCCTCAATCAGAAAAGTGCTTTAAGAGTACTGCAAAGGGATTAGTGGGTTTAGATCCTCCTTCGGATCCTCCTTCAAGTTCTTCCTCTAGCTCAAGCGCCGAGGGGTCAAACAAGGACAAAAGGGAGAAGGGTTCGGATTCTTCCTCTTCGAGTTCGTCTTCCAGCATAGTTTCGGTTGAGGCTATCTATAAGAAGGAGAAGAAACTTATGAGAGTTAAGGATTACAACTCTTTCAAGGTTTCGCATTTCCCGAAAGGTGCCGCCGAAGCCAGGGGTTTCAAAAATCAGCTGTTCAGCAGCGTTGCAAAGCTTGCGAAAGGTGATGAGACCCCGATCCTAGAATGGATGTCGAGATGTTTGAAGGCGGAAAATCCCGAAGTCTTCGAGGATTCTGGTGATTACCCACTCCTTGATCGAATCTTGGGTCATCGCATGCTTGAGCTTGCTAAGGGCACAAAGTTCTCCCTGGATTTCCAGACGCTCCAAGAAAGTGCACAGAAGAAGGGGAAGCAGACCAAAGGCAGGCATTTAGTGTGGGTGGTTTTACAAAAGTTTCGATTGGAGAAAGATCGGGGCACGTCGCTTACCCAGCATCACTTGTTGTCGCTTACCGTCTCCGGGAGTGACGCTAAAGGTCTTGATGAGTTTCGCCAGAAGTTCAACTACATACTGGAGGCATTGGAGGTCGATGAACGCCCCACGGATGTTGGGATCCGCAGTCTCATGTATGAGCAGTTGAAAAATCACCCAAAGATGTCACTGCACATTGATCGGTACCGTAATTCCAGCGCAAACTCCAGTAAAAGAACATGGAGGTGGCTGTACCAGAAAATGTGTGAAGTGATAGAGATTTCGCAACTGGACGAAAACACCATGGCCATCGATAAAGCGCTTTCAAGTAATGCTAGAGTCAATGCCGCCCCAAATCCCACCAGGAAGCAAGAGGACTCACAGCAGGAGAAGGAAAAGAAGGACAAGGAGAAGGAAAAGGAGAAAGAGAAAAACAAAGAAAAACAACAACGCGAGAAGAAAGAAAAAGAGAAACGAAAGCAAGAGGAGAAGAAGCAGAAGGAACCGCGAGCAAATGCAGAGGCGGAAACACCCGCATCACCAGCGCCACCGAAAGGTAAGGGCAAAGGGAAATCCCCAAGAACACCGAAAACAAAAGAGGAAAAGGCACAGCTACCGTGCATGTATTACGCATACAACTGCTGCAAAGCAGGCGACAAGTGCGAATACCTGCATGGTAAGAACCGACTGTATGATGGCCCGCGACCCCGAGGAGTCAAAACCACATCAGCCGGTGTAGCATCCGTGATGGCAGGTGCAGCCGTTGCCATTGGCTCCTTGCCCACGTCTTCCGCCCAGACACTTTCACTTTCTGATTGTGATGCGTCGAACGCACCAGTCAGCAAGGTCGATGATGGGATGTGTGCGCTAGGCCGTGAGGCATCCGCTGCCCCGGCTCGCAGGGGTAATCCAACCAAACGAGCCAACCTTAAAGGGCGTTGCAAGTCTACTGCTTTCCGTAATGCGCGGACGTTCATCCCCAGGGGTGTTTCGTTCACCAGATTCTTCACAACAATGATGGCTGCAACTTCTTGCTTCTCTCCTTTGTCGAATCCTCCTGCTTGTGCTGGGCTGTTGGGTGACCTGGTGCCGAAAACTTCGGACATGGAGTACTTGATTGACTCAGGTGCCGGCCGGAACCTCATCTCAAAGTCAAGTTTGCCGGAAGAGGCTCAAGGATTTTTTGAGACAGCGCCGGAAAAGTTGAAGTTTTCAACAGGTGGAGGGGTTAGGTCAGGATCCGATGCGATTAGGATACACGGGTCAATCACGGGAAACAACGTGTTTTATGCCCTTAAGGACTGCCCACCAGCGCTAAGTCTGGGGATTCAAGTAAACGAGCACAAAAGAGCTTGGATTTGGTTTCCAGATCAAATGCCGTTCTTCATCAAGCCTGAGTGCCTTCAGGACGTTACGTTCCACTGCCCCGAAAACGCAAAGATCTATGCGGATAAGGTTGTGCAAAACGTCCCAATCCTGAAGGAATCAATAACATGCTCAGGCTTGCCCGCTTCCGCAAAAGCAGAAACCACGGGGACTTTCGCAGGACCGTTTGAGCCCGCCAGTTCCTCAAGTGATCCTGCGCCGGTAGCGTTACGAAGAATCGCTAAAGGGAGAGGCGGTACTCGCCCCCCCGATGCAAGCTCAGACGGATCTTCAAGAGGAGCTCCCGTTGCCCATTTTGGAGACGGTGATGAGCTTGAAGACTGCGTTGCACCCGAAAAGATCCCAGAAGACGAGCCGTTGGACGAAGAAGATGCGGAGGCTTATCCGTGGACTCCTCCCTTAAGGGAAAAGTTGCAGGCCATAGCTAAGTCCCCGGAACATCAAATCACACACTTTCCGAAAAACAGGTATTGTGACATATGCAGGAGGGCAAAAATGACCTCCAGATCCCACAGCTATCATCATGGAGAGGTGGACCCTGAAGAGACCCCTCCTTTGCATTTCGGACACAAGCTTCGCGCGGATCACATCATTATAAATGATGAGCCTTCGGAGGGTTCCGAAGGTGAACAGGCATGTCTGATTTGCTTTGATGAGTTTAGTGGTTGCTTAGGTGCTTATCCACAGACGCGCCGTACGACTCAGTCGAACGTTGCCTGTTTGCGGCACTTCGGCGGGACGGGAGCGCATGGCAAAGCCCTCTGCCAAGTGAAGTCCGACTGTGCCGCGGAGTTGACCGACGCGGTAAAGGAGTTGGGGTGGTTACCTAGTCCGGGTATTCCGAACGACGCTTTTCACAATGCGAAGCTCGAAAGGGCCATTAGGAGCATAAAGGAAGGAACACGTTCGGTCCACCTTAGAGCCGGATTTCCTCATGCCCTGTGGCCTCGCTCGGTAGAATACTTTTGCGCGGCGAAAGCGTTCACGACAGAGGCTCCTGTTCACCCGAACGAAACGGAAGATTCCGAAGCCTTCAAAAAGGGGAAGACTTGCTATGCAGTGGCTAACAAGGGGGATGCTTTTGAAGGGCTTAAAGTTCCTTTGGGCGCCTTGGTGTACTACAAACCTGCAAAGCACAAAGATCTTCCTCCTTTTGATCCCAGAACGCTCCCGGGCATTTTCTGTGGTTGGCGCATCGATCATGGCTTCCGTTTCAGGGGCATCCACCTCGTGCTTGATTATGAAAGCCTCCGAACAAACCAGAAAGGTTGTGGGAGACCAATCCAAGTTCACGAAAAAGAGTTAGTGGCCCCTGATTCTTTTGTCTTTCCGCTCTACGAAGCCAATGCTTTGAAACTCACGTCTTTAAGCCCAGAGCCTTCGCTGCCAAAGATCGAACCTGGTGAGAGCCTTCCTTTCGAAAAGGGGGATCCAGACCCTGAAGTGAGAAAGCGTAGAACATACGTAACTTTAGAAAGGGCGATCAGATTTGGCAAGACGATGGGTTGTAGAGGATGTGATCGCATAGCAGAAGGCGTGAAGCACACGGATGCATGTCACGACCGTTTCGCCAAGCTTCTGGAAGACGAACGAAAGGCCAAGCTCTTAGAGGAGGAAAGAAAGGCCAAAGAAAAGAGGGATGAAAAGCCACCTGCAGCTGAAGGAGATGCGATTCCTGCCGCACCCTTTGCTCGAACAGCCCAGAAACATCTGCCGACAGATCAGGTCCGAGAAGCCGCAGGCTCCGGATCCAATCAAGATGAGCATGATTATTGGTCTTTCGATCAACAAAAAGGGGCGTGGAAAAGAGTACACGTTCGGCCTCGGAAACGACTGTTTACGCCAATGACCAAACACCCCCCCTTTTGACATGTACACGGTTTCAGAAAGCCGTGAGACGCAGTGGAAATGTAGGGGGAAAGTTTCTGTCTACGAAGACAATTGGCAAAAGGGCAGTCCAAACCGTAGAATCTCCTCAAAAAGCTGGACTGGTGTGACTTGGTTTTTCCCCAAACAACCGCTGAGACCCGAAGAAGCGGAGCTTAGAGCAGCCAATTCGAACGCCGCAGACCAGCAGAAGCGCTTGAAGCCTCTACCAAAAGGTATCGACGCTGTCGCTTCGATTGCTCACTGCATGTCGTCCGTTTCCGAGGACCCAGAAGCTTTGAAGGCCCTTTCTCAACAGGTGTGCGATGCCGCTCAAAAGGCACCACCAAGAAAGAGTGTTTCGAAGGGAAATGGTTCGGAAACGATGTTCGAGTTCTGCTGCGACCCAAAATCCATGCTAGGTCAAGTGAACGAGAGTTTAGGCATCAATCACTTCAGAATGACGGCAAAGAATTCAAACATGGCAGACCCAGTTCAAGGCGAATCATTGCGAGAGCTTGTTGCTCAGTTTCCAGGTTGTGATCTTTGGGGCAGCGTTCCTAACTCCCCTTGGAAGTGTTTGCAGCACCCTAGCCAAAACCTTGACAAGCCCGGCTCCAGAAAGAAGCTGAAGGGCCAAAGGCGCTTAAGCATCAGAATGTTGAAAAACTTCATCAAGGTTGCAGAGCAAGTCCTAAGTCAAGGGGGTACGGTTAGCTTTGAGTGGCCTAAGAACTGTAGTGGTTGGAAAACACCATTGCTATTGGAATTCATAGCCCGTCACGGTCTGTATGAAGTGATTACAAATGGCTGCGCTTTCGGCATGGAAAATCACCTTGGAGAGCCGTTGAAGAAGTCTTGGAGAATAGTTACGTCTTCCTTCAAGCTTGCACAAAACTTGTCTGCAAAGCGCTGCTGCCACGAGTCAGGTTTCAAGCATGCAGAGATCTCGGGCAAGATAGCTTCTAGCTCTGCCCTCTACCCAGAAAGCATGGCCAGATGCATAGCACAAAGCTTGTATAGTCACAAGCTGGATGCCCATGTTCCTTGCATGCCTACTGTACCCGCACCCGCAGCTACTGCAGAGCATTTTTCCAACGAGCTCTCTTCAGAACAGCAAGAGATTTTAGCAGGAGTTCATATGCTTATCGATAGGAAGGATTGGCACAAACATCCAGGCGCTCAGGAAGCAATTGACAAAGAAGCCTCCGGGCTCTTGTCAAACGACACCTGGTCGTACGACGAGGTTGTTTCGCGTGAGGAACTGATGAGGAGCAAGACTCCACTAAACATCGGCCGCGTAATGACAATCTTATCTATCAAGCATTGGGAGACCCCAGAACTTCGCAAACTGAAAGCTAGAATCGTGTTTAGAGGTGACGATATAAGAGACGAAAACAACAACCTGGCCGTGCTTCAGGAATTGAAGGTGAATCCGTCAGGCCTAACGGGTATAAACTTCAACCTTGCATACGGCGCCCTAAAGGGACACAAAACTACTCAATCTGACGTAGTGAGAGCATACACGCAGTCGTATCTGCAGACCAAAGTTCCCACTTGGGTTGAGCTCCCACCAGAGCTCACCCCACCGGAGTTCAAGGGGGTCAGACGACCATGCGTTCGTTTGCAGAAGTCCTTGTACGGACACCCAGAATCCGGATACCATTGGGACTACAGGTTTAAACAAGTCATGCATATGTTAGGAGGCAAACATGTGGACAATCAGCAATCCACGTATTGGTTTGAAGAGCTAGGTCTGCTTCTCAGCCTGTACGTAGATGATATCCTGCTTAGCGGTGATGATAAGAATCATACTCGGTTTTGGGACCTGCTGCAAAAGCAACTGGAGATTGAAGAACCATCTCCAGTGGACAGGGTCTTGGGAAGGAAGCACTTGCTCTCCCATGATGCTGATTCTACCACCCTCCAACATGACATGAGTGATTTTTGCCAGAATTGCTGCGAACTCTACGAACAGTTGTCCGGGAAGAAGTTGAAAGCGGCGGCTACGCCCTTC
This sequence comes from Symbiodinium sp. CCMP2592, assembly GCA_905221615.1. Taxonomy (NCBI): domain Eukaryota; class Dinophyceae; order Suessiales; family Symbiodiniaceae; genus Symbiodinium; species Symbiodinium sp. CCMP2592. The sequence goes on from CAJNDT010001140.1 coordinate 35,104, forward strand.
GACTCAAACATTCCGGTTTCTGAGTTCGAAGAAAAAGGACTTCTAGCGGAAGCTGTCAGCAAAATCCTGATGAAAATCCTGTGGTGTGCACGTTTGGCAAGACCAGATTTGATGAAGCCCATATCAGACTTGACGCGGAAAGTGACCTGCTGGAGTCTTGCAGATGACAAGAAGCTGTACAAGCTAATGTGTTACCTGCATTCCACCCCAAAGCTCAGTCTGACATGTAAAATCGCCGACAGTATGGATGACCTAAGGTTGGGTCTCTATACTGATGCGGATCATTCATCAGAGATAGAGCACGCCAAAAGCACATCGGGGTCACTTCTTGTCCTGGAGGGCCCTAACTCATGGTGGCCCCTTTCTTGGGCGAGCAAGAAGCAGACGGCAACGTCACGGAGCACGACAGAAGCAGAAATAATCTCGCTTGCCTCTGGCCTTTTAAAACAAAGCAATGCTTATGCAGGAACTGGCAGAACTCGTGTTCAAACGCGAAGTTGACCTTCACTGTTACCAAGATAATTCTGCCGTGATTCAGATAGTGCAGAGCGGATACAGCGCAAAGCTGAGACACGTGAGTAAAACTCATCGGATAAATCTTTCCTTACTGTACGAAGTCTTCGAAGACCCGCATACCAACCTTGGCTACATAGCCACAGACAAACAGTGTGCAGACATCTTCACGAAGGCCCTTCCACCGGTCAAGTTTCCCGCAGCGCTCCAACTTTTGAAGATGCAGCGGCTTTGATTCGCTCCTCCATGACCGTTTCACTTAATTAGGAGCCTCATGCACCTCGTGAGAAGGGGGAGTAGAAGAATAATGGGCTAAACTGGCCTGTTGTACTTTTGATGCCAGGTGGTTTCCTCGAGAAGCGGCAACGCTCCGAGGAGACTCTTCTAGGTAGACTCCCTCGTTCCATGAGTGCATGTGTTCATGAGCTTGTCTATCTGCTTCTCACATGTAACAGAAGTTGCCGTAGAGAGTAGGGTACGTCTGGCAGTGAACGTTTGCTAAACGAAAACCGTTTGGCTCAAGCACCCTTTAGCAGAGTAAAGCAAAAAGTCTCACTCGTGCGAGGGTTCATTACTGGATACCGTCTTTCTGACTTAATCCTTATTTCGATTTATAGTATATAAATACTATATATATATATATATATATATATATATAGTATATATATATAGTATATATATATATAGTATATATATATATATATATATAGTATATATATATATATATATAGTATATACATAGTATATACAGTCTATATATATGGTATATATAGTATATATTGATACGTTATATAGATTTTATAAAATATGTATAGTAAATTTAATACATATAGTATCTATAGTATATATAGTATATGTAGTTTAGAAAGTTTATAATACAGTATATAATATATATATATATATATGTATATATATATATGCAGGATATATAGTATATATAGTATATATAGTATATAAAGTATATATAGTATATACAGTATATATTGTATATATACTATCTATTATTAGTATATTTATATAATATGGTCTAATATAGCTATAATAAGTAATATATAGTAATATAGTATAATTATATATATATGTTATATTTATGAGTATATATACTATATTAGTATCTAGATATATAGTATATATATATATAGTATATATGATTAATATATAATATATTATATATATAGTATAATATATAGTATATATATAGGATATAGTGTATATATAGTAATATATATAGTATATATATATATATAGTATATATAGTAGATATATTATATAGTATATATATATTCTATTAATTAGTATATATATAGTATATTATTAATCTATATATATATATATAGTATATATAGTATATATATATAATATATATATATGTAGTATATATAGTATATATATAGTATATATAGTATATATAGTATATAGTATATATAGTATATATAGTATATATAGTATATATAGTATATATAGTATATATATGTTTTTATAGTATATATAGTATATATAGTTATATTATAGTATATATATATATAGTATATATAGTATATATAGTATATATATAGTATATATAGTATATATAGTATATATAGTATATATAGTATATATAGTATATATAGTATATATAGTAGTATATATAGTATATATAGTATATATAGTATAAATAGTACATATAGTGTATTTAAATAGTATATTAATATATATATATATATATAGAGTATATACAGTGTATATATAGTATATATAGTGTATATATAGTATGTATAGTGTCTATACAGTATATTAGTGTATATATAGTTTATATTGTGTATAAATAGTATATATTGTGTATAAATAGTATATATAGTATACATAGTATATATTCGTATATTGTATTCAATGTAGAATTAACTAAGGATCCTGTTTTTAGTCTGTCGAATTGCCTTCAGCCGCAGTGCTCGGCTGGGAGCTGTGGTATCGAAATTGTAGAGGTAGATGTTCGAGCAATCTTCAAGATAGTTTCCCCAAGCTTGCAAGGCTCATGACGTCGATTTTGCTGGTTCAGCGAATAGTGAAAAGGCCTCCGTGGCCTGTGAGGTTGGAAGCCCAGAACGAAACCTCCAGTCCCAAGCACAGCCTAAACCATATAGACCCCGCAACTTTCCCCGAAGATCCTCGAAGTCATATTGGGAGCGACAAATTTCCGACGCTTCTGTACTTTCAGGGGCCCTGCACGGGTTCTTTGTGGCCATGAAGCGCCGGCGTGCCTTCCCGTTGGCATGCGGTGGCGTCCTTTTGACAGGTGCCACCCCGGCTGCAGAGTAGCACAGTCGCCCAAAAGCAGCATTGAAGGAAGGAAGGGTGGACACACGGCTGCAAGTATACGTTTGCGGGACAAAGCAAAGTCTTCTTCTGGCCTGTCCAGCCTCTTCCTGGCACGCATCGCCGGGCTTTGCGCTGCCACGAGCCCCTGTGGAGGTTCGGTGGGGATTGGCTTCGTGGTGGCGTGTGTTAGTCAGCCTTTGCCGCATGTGCCTTCAGCTCGCAAGGTTCCCTCCTCCTTCACGGCGCAATTTTCAGTGCTGCCGGAGAACTTCTCGTGGGAGGAGGGCACCTTTAAGCGGCCTAGGCGCAGAGTGAAAAGACAGGAGGAGCATCGTGCAACAATTGCCAGTCATGCCAGCTTAATGACACTGCAAATGCAGACGCTGCGTGCCGATTCTGCAATCAGGTCCGCCATAGTGGAGAGTTCTGTCAATTTGCTGCCATTTGCTGCAATTGCAGGAGTTCGTGCAAGCGTCGCAGCGGCCAGTGCGGCCGTGCGTGCGCTTGCCGCACGGCTTCTAAAGCTTTATGAGATTCGTGATTGTTTGAGTGGTTCCAGATTGAGGGGTTGAATCAAGGCTTGAGGACATAACAAAGGATTCAGGTATTTCTGGTGGAGATTATGGGCGAAAGTCTTCCGGTTTCGTCGCTGGCTATTTGGAATATCCACATGTAATTGTAGTAAAACCCCACAGAAGGGCATAAACTGTCAGAGAGCAAGCTGACACAGGAATCCTCTGAAAGGTGGCGACGTCCGAAGTTGCTTGGCAGATGATGGAAAAGGGCCCTCTTCTTGTCCCTGTGCAACATTCGGGCACCTCATTAGGACCCTGTCAGTGCGGCTTTCGACCTCGGAGCTTTGGTTTAAACTTTTTGCAGCGGCACATCATCCAGCGTCACACGGCAGTCTCGTCAATGCCTTTGCTTTGGTTGCTTTTTCCTTGTCTCCGGCCGCTAAGGTGTCCGGTGCCTGGGAGCCGCGAATGCTTGGCGGCTCGCAGGCACCTTTCGCCTCCCCCAAGAGCATTTAAACGAGATTCTTCGGTCCAAACCTGCCGCCCTGCAGACCCTGTGCCCTGGGCTGCTGATGGCTACTGGGTCCAGCGACCTTGGCTGAAGCCGTTATGCACGTTGACATAGGTCATCGTCGTATGGGGGTGAGATCGCATGACTGACCAGAGAGGGCAGCACGTGCATGTGGATCCAGAAGAGCAGCACTGAGCCCTGTTCAGCTTGCACTCCAAGGCCCTTGAAGCCCAATGTTTTCTCATTCGAAGAAGAGAAGGAGGCAAAGTGTGCAGCAGGTTCGATGCCAACTGCATCGGCAGGTTCATTATCGAAGAGTTGGAAATGGTTCCCAAAAACCTGTAACGTGTCGTCCCTCGCGGTCACAGCTTGCAGTTTAGTATAAGTATTCAATTCCTTACAGCTTGGCAGGAGCTGCCTTCTGCCTGGGCGAAGCTTGCAGCCAAAAAGGCTCGGGGGAAACACATTCCAAGACGAGAAACGGTGGCATTGGTGAAAAGAGCAAGAGCAAAAGGTTCAATAGAGAAGCGGAAAATGTCCGCGCCCATGGCCCATGACGATGCCTGTGGGTGCAAGATCATGATCAGCATCATGGTGATGATGCTGATGGTGGTGATGGTAGTCATGATGCTGCTGCTGATGATGGTGGTGGTGGTGGTGGCTAGATGACGACGTGGATGGCGATGGGGTGAGTCGTTTCGAGGCTGGTGATAATGATGATGATATTGTTGATATTGATGATATAGATGATTATGTTAATGATGATGACGATGCCTCCACATCCTCCACCTCCTGCTTCTCGTTCACCTGAACCTCATCTTGATCATCAGCAGCATCACCAGCATCACTTGTGGCGTCAGTCACCATCAGCACTGCGGAATCAGTCTCATGCTCGTCCTCATCAGAGGCGCGATGTACTGGCAAGGGGCATGTAGGACAAGTGTATCGAAGGCGCCAAAGAAGGGGAAGCGACGGCTCACAGCAGAGGCCGCGGGCATGGTCCTTGCGCTCAGACATTTGACAGAAGTCAATCTGCAGTTGGGCCCGAGGTAGAGTTGTTTGCCCGGTTCAGTCGCGCTGGTCTGAGAGCTTTGTGCAGGATATTTTTGCCAGGCTGATGCTGCACGCCCCCACGCGCCAAGTACTGTCAGCTGGTCCAAGGTGGGTTTCACAACTTGGCACAGGGTCAGCGCACTTTGTCACCGGTTAGCTGCCGTCGGCACCGGGGCACCGGCAGGATGGTGCAGCCCTGCTTGGCCGAGTCTACGTGCAGGAGGTGCTTCGTAAGCCGCGAGATTTGTCGATTGTCTCCTGCGACTTTCTAGGCATCGTCCCTGCTGCCCGTAGCAGCACTGCGCGACGCAGTGGGGGACACCCCGCCGGCAAGGCCATCTGATTGCTCTTGCAACGAAGTGCGTATGGCGGCAACACTTTCTGCTGTTTACTTGCGGCGAAGCTTTGAAGCTCCAAGCACTGTAGCCTTGCCCTTAGCCAAAGTGGAAGAGAAGAGAAACGCTTGCCGCTTGCTGCAGTTTCCGTGTCCTGGACCTTGCGGCCGCCCCGGGTGGGAAGACGAGTGCAGGGACCTCTGTGCCTGTAAACTATGTACTTGATTTAAATCCTCTCATCTACTTCCCTGTCACTTGGCTGTCAGTCCGTGCGGATTTTGTCCGTCACAAACTATCCAGTTCATCTATGTCATCCATGTTTCTAAACTCTCAAGCCTGTTTATCTCCATGGTTTACTATCCGGATTTGGCCATCCGGTCACACCTCTTTCAGCAGCTCTGCCGTCGGCCGATGTCGACAAACCACCCTGTCGATGTCACCTCCCTCTCTGCCCTCGCTGCTTTGACTCTTTGACATTAGAGTCCTGCCGCTTTGCTCGGCCTCAACTCATCTTGTTTGCGCATGTGTGCACACTCCTCGGATCGCCGAATCTGCTTGCTTCGCATTGCATTACCTTCAGAAGTGAGGACATACGCTTGCTTGCACTTCGTTTGTCGCCGTCTGTATACTTTCACATCTTGCTCAACAGTAGGCGGAGGCACGCTTCGAAAGACCACCTGTGTTCGTCCGGAGCAGCTGGTGCAATTTGTGTTCTTGATGGCTTTTGGCCCCTCTTCCTGGCCCAAGTCCCCACTCAGCGTGAAAGCAGGGTTGGGTCAGGTTAGGGCCTGACCCTTGCGCCAAGCCGCTCCCTGGCACTAGTCAACCGGCCATAGAGTTGGCCGATCAATCAAGCCAGGCATTTACTTGAGTCTGCTACTCAGACTATTCGAATACCTGCCTCTCCATTGACCTATCTATCTGTCTGTCCATCTGTCTGTATCTCTATGTGAGTGTGCGTCCCTCGCGGCGTACATGCCTGGCAGACGAAGCACGTGTATGCATATCCACTTTTTTATTTCGTTCCAGATCTCTATCGCCCACTCTACTTGCATTTAGAAATCCGTTTGTTTTTTCGTTCATTCACGTGTACGGCGGTGACATAAACTCAAACGTAGGTCCACTTCATAAGGTGAGGACCGTCGCGGTAGCTCAAACGACCAAATAAAGAGACAAGAGTACGAACATAAATATACATGGGGAGACACGCGTGAGTACAGAAGCACACATGCAAAGCTATCTGTCCATCTGTCTGTTTATCAATCTATCTATCCATTAGCTACCCAGCTAGGCATCTACCTATTTGCAAAAAGCCAGTCGTGGTAGTTGTAGTTGCCCACCTATCCACCTATCCACGTCTATTTGTTTACTTGCATACATACATGTACACAGAGAGATATGTATGTATGTATGTATGAATGAATTCGCTAGGCGAGATCAAACTCCTCGCTGCGTCCGGAAGAAGAATGTATGAATGAATGAATGAATATATATATATATATATACATATGTGTATGTATACATACATACATATCTATTTATGGTGTCCCCACAACATGGATCCAACCTTTCTGGCCTCATGGACGAACAGCTTGTCTTCCAGGGCTACGTGTTAGGCTATAGGGCTTAGGGAAGCCATTGGAAGCGTAATTGAGGATAAGCTGAACCGAAAAACCCAGCCACAGGTACGCTGTTTGTCTTTAAGGATCCTGGGTTAAGGGCAAAGGTGTACGGAAGCCTTTACAAAGTGGATTGAGAAAAACCTAGACGAAAATGAGTCACCGAAAAACCTAAACGAACAAAAACGCTCAAATTCTGGAACTCTTCAGTGCGAGGCCTGTGACAAGGCAATTTGAGGTCTTTGAGGTTTTATTTCACTATTTTCGGTTAGGTTTTTCAGTTAGGACGGAAAGGCAAGCGTTTTTCTCTATTGAGCCTTCCCTAGCCCTGCACCCCAACCCACGGCCCGTTAAGACAGACTGTCTCATGCTGCTCGCGACCACCCGAACCTGAGGCCCAAAAGGTGGACACATTGGGGGTCAGATGCCCCTAAGCTTTGAAAGAATGTTTGTTGTGGAGGATGTAGCGTAATTTGACGACTCGTATGGTGCTTAGGTCGTTTAATCAGTATGCAAGGCATTCGAAGACTGATATTGGCCAGCAGAATCACTACCCCTTCAGCCCTATTTCACCATGGGAGACGTTATGTTTCAAAAAATCTGGATTGGCAATTTTCCGGTTGATTCAGGGGTTTGAAGTCAGTTTGCGAATCATTCGAGCCTTCAGAACCTATCAGCCCCTATCTTCCCGAAACCTGTGCCGGTCGTAGCAGCTGCATTTGCCCGCACAGCCGCCTTCATCGGCTCCATATGTAAAACCCCTAAATTAAGAACACCCAAAACCCCCGCAAGCCACAACTTTGAACGCTCCTCAAAACCCCAAGCCTGAACCTTGAACTCAACTGCTTAAACCCCCCAAACCCCGAACTCTAAAACCCAACCCCTTGCCCTGAACCCCTATTTAAACCGCCGAATCCACAAACTGGATCGGGCCTTCAAGGGTGGTTCGAGACGGGTTCTTGAGTCGGGGGCTTCGGCCAAGCCCTGGCGGCACCGAAAGCCTAAAGACGAAGGCCATTAAAAAATGGACACGCAGAGCGAAAGCTTGCCATATGAAAGGTGGAAGCTGCATGCTCCACAAATACGGTGCCAAAACCGGCTTTGCGAGATCCGTATTTGCACCGCGAGTCACACGGATTTTCGGTGCAGATGCCAAAGACTGAAGGATTTGGCAGATGCAGCTGCCGCGATCGTCACAGGCTTCGGAAAGATAGGAGCTGAGGTTCTGAAGGCTCGAATGATTGGCAAAGGCAGACTTCAATTCAAGTCCAAGGGATGCAGCTCATCGTTGGGCTTGTCCCCGTGGGAAGCTGGTAACGCCGCTCTGGCGGATCGTGCAAATAGGCTGATCGAGTGACTTTCCCACCTCGCCCAACAGACCCTACCTGGGCATTGGGCTTGTCCTCATGTCCTCGTGCGCCTCGTGAAAAGCACCCCGGTGCTCTAGAGGATCCTCTAACAGGTAAGCTTCAGCGCCGGAGAGACTTCGCTGGCAGTTTTGTCGTTGGCGAAAACTTCGGCTTTTCGATCTTTGTAGAATATCTCTAGCTAAAAAGCTCCCACAGGCACTAAAGCAGGGGATATGCGCGTCAACGCAAAAAGGTAGGATGCAAGGGGAAGCTGCAGGTTCGGAGATGCACAAAAACAGTGAACTTGTTGGTGCTGTCCTCTCCGCTTCCTTTCAATCGTGGTGAGGACAGCCCGAAAGCCCAACAATAAATCACCAGACCGCCTGGACGTCTATCGTGACTCACAGCACCCCATGCTCGACCGCTGACACTGTGATTCTCACAAAGCGTGGTGATGCTGAAAGTACTGACTGACGTTCGATTAGAGAGTACTAAGTTTCAAAAAGACTACGTGGTCGGCATGTCAATGTCGTAGTTTAATGTTCAATGCAGTGCTACTGTTATCGTTGTTATTCTTGTTGTTGTTATTCTTATTCTGGTTTTTGTTTGTATTCATACTATGACATGCTCAACCTCGGTTCCTACTTACTTGATTCATGCTCGGTATTGGGTCATACATAGCCGCTAGCTCAACAAGAACGGGAAATCAGATCAGCATTCGGCTAGTAACTGCTTCACACGTACCTTCAAACGTGTATATACATATAAAATACATACAAACACACACATAAACACATGTATGTATGTATTTGATATGTATGATATGTATATGTAGTTGCAGATGTATATATATATATATATCTACATGTATGCATTATTTACATGTATATGTACATCATATTTCTGTGTTTATTTTTTCTATCTATCTATCGATCTATCTATCTGTCTGTATATATATATATATACACACATTTATATGACATATACTATGTATGTGTATACATGTATCTCTATCTAATATACATGTATCTCTATCTAAGTATATGTATATATATATATATATACATATGTATGTACGTATGTATGTATGCACCCACTTGTACATATCAAAAATGTAGTTGGCATTGCTAATGCACCTAGTATGGGTGGTCAGTGCATATTGAGTCACCTGTAACAGATGTCGAAAACAATGTTCATCAATATGTAGTGTAGGGTTGATAGTTCCATCAGAACCCGTTAAAGTTAAGATACTCTTCAAGCTGCCTCTACGATATGTGTTGAGACTGTACACTATTTTTTTTTGAAGTACTCTTCGGGTTTGACTACTGTGCGCTCCTTTTTGAACGAGTCCATATTTAGTTGAATGCCCCCATATTGGACGAATATATGCCTAGCATGTAACTCACATAGGTTTTAGGCTGTGTGCCACGTTCACAAAATTTGTGACTAAGTCTTATGTACATATTCGTTCAAGAAGTGACGTCCAGCTTTGCGCTTTTTACGTCTTCTTCCCCGTCTAACAAAACGGATAAGATTTCAGTTAGCCTTCAATGAGCCTTCAAGTTATATTGATTTAACCTGTGATGTTTATACAAATCTTACTATCTCACATAATTACAATTCCATTACGATGAACTGCAGAGCTTTCTGAAATTTAGCAATACACGCTTGCTCATTGACATTCGAGCACAAGAGCTGGTTTTAAACCATTGTTTGTTTAACATATTGTTGTAAGTTAAACTAGATTCCTTCGTTGTTACTGTTTGACAAAGTGTCTACTTGTGTAAGCCAGGTTCGGACGCGCCTTTTTGTCGTTCTGTACACAGCATTTTATTCACTAGTGAGTCCTTGGTTCACCGGCTCGAAGTGGTTTTTGAGCCCCCCATGAATGCGATGAAAACGCGTCAGCTACTACCTGTATAAGCATGAAGTATGACTTAGTTGCTGATTGTTTATGATGTGTAAGACTGCAACAAGCTAGCTATCCCACTGTTTGTTGAAGGCTTTGATGTTCATGAATATGTTCTATGAGACAAAGCTTTATGAAATATTGAGCACACTTTGATCCAGTATCAGCTGCACATCACTTTCAACAGAAGCAAGAACGCAGGTGAACTTTTCAACCCATACTGATCTACTACTGATGCATGTTCAAACTAACAGAAGCAATAACACATGTGACTGCTGTTCGAACACGACATAGCAGGTGTTATCCCTGTTTGCCCTTGCAGTCGGGCGTCGAATGCCTATTCGGGGAAATGCTGTCATTGCACGTACTTGAGGCTTTGTATGTCTTCTCGAAACGCATTCCTGCTCGGCGTCCTTATACATGCACAATCCTGCATCGGCCCGGACGGTGCAGTGCAGGCTGCGTGATAGGTCCATTGAGAGGGGAAATGGTGGATCCTTGGGGCCGGGGGGGGAGCATGTGCATGCATGCTTGCATGTATATATATATATATATACACACTTACACACATGTATACGCACACACACACACACACACACACACTCACACACACTCACACACACAGACGCACGCATGCATGCATGCATGCACACCCGAACACACATGGGTGTGATTGGATGAGGAAAAGCATGGTCCGGATGTTGATAGAGCCTCTTTCGGGAGTGGCAGCTGGGGCGCAGAGCTCGATGGAAGTGGCGTTTAATGGCGTTTAGACAAGTCTGACAATAAGCAGCTTAGCAGCTTAGGTCTTCAGTTCCAAGAGGAAACTTTGAGCCGCTGGTAGAGGCAAGAGCCCATTGGGTCCTTGCTTGCGTGTAAAATCGCAAATCAGTCACTGCAAGACCCGATTCACAATGAGGAGACAATTAGACAACCAGCATGAATGGTGAAAAGAATGCCAGCAACGAATTCTCACTTCCTGTAGGCCGATAGTCCTATCATCCGAGGCATGAGTTGTATTGTCATTTGCCATTCATGACTCCGCAAAACGAATAGATATCAACTGCCATCGCAAAAAACACGCAAAACGGAAATGAGCGCGGATGAGGCTATCGCCGCCTGGCTAGCACCGAGCAGCGGCGCAGTGGTGGCGAACGAGCCGAACATCGACCGCTGCAAGGCCCGATGGCCTGAGACCTGAGATTGCGAGCAAAAGGCACGCCACACAAGTATAGCAGGCACAAAACGCACAGACACTCGGACTCACCTGTGAGGCGCTGGTGGAGAACCTGCTCCGCACCGGTTCGATGCCCTGGGCTGCTAAGCCGCCTTTTGGGTTTTAGAGGTTCTTCGTCCGGTTTCTGAGATGAAGGTGAAGCTTGCTCGGAAAGCTTTGCAGCAAGGAAGAAGTCTGCATCTCCGAGCCCACGCCCTCTGAAGCTTCCACCATTTTCCGCAACTCGCGATCCTTTGCATGCTGAAGCTGGGGCCGACGATGTTGATGGCGAATCTGCTGGTGCAGGCGGTGATACTGTTGCCGACATGGATGATGGCATGGATTCTGTTGATGACGTTGAAGCTGAGGTGCAGATGTCTCTTCGATGTTGGCGACAGGAGTGTTGCCAGGAGTGATCCCATGGTCACGTCTCAGAGCCACAAACCGAGGCCGCCGTCACCCAGATGGATGGGCGCAGCTGTGGCAAGGCTTGGCCCGAGGCCTTCGATGCCGTAGCCCGGTATGCAGCTTCTGCCATTAAGGCTTGGTTGAGGTTGTTGAAAAGCTCAGGATGGTCTCGAGACGGCACCTGAAATCCGAAAGGAGCGAAAGTTGTCGCAAGCTTCAGCCAGACCTCGACTTCATCCTAGGTCCTCCTTGATGCACCTTGCTCGGGGGAGTCGCTCACCAGACGAGGTGGGGCCGGTTTTTCGTCCCCAATCCTTTAACGCATGGCACTGATGAGTTAAAAGTCCATGTGCTAAGTGCAGGGCACCATGTACATCAACGAAGATGGCTGTAATTCGAAAGAGCTGGAAGTCCCCGAGGTGAAGACTTTGCTTCGTCATTGGATCAGTCGCCGGCGTACATAGAAGGACTGTCCCTCGCCGGAAATGAGCAGAAGTTGAGCTCTACAGGGTCAGCAGGACCATGGAACGTTTGACATCCCGAGCCCGCAACCTCTCAGCAGCTGCCGCTCGTGAGGTCCAAACTTCAACGACAGCTCATCTCGTCTGCCTACCAGGCGCCACAGTATGTTGAGTGAGCCTTCCAAAGTGGTTCTTCCAGCTGCCACGACGACGACGGTGGTTCTGATCCCCGAGCAGCAAGGGCTCGTTGCAACACCGACAACATTGGGAGCAAGATTGTAGCTGCGGGAAAGTCAACACGCCCTAAACTCGATTGTGTTTTCGTGACAACAATTGCGTCAAACATCGCATTCCGACCGGGGAACGAATACAGGCCACATCTCAATACGAAATGTGGCGACCCAGGTTCTCCCCCAGCTGAACTTAAGCTTGCGAGTCTTGCATATGTTGCTGTAGAATCAAAATGGAAGCAGTTCTTGATACTTGTCCTGAGGATGGTTCATAGAAGCTTCGGTCTTCTTTGGCCGATGAGCTCAACCTGAATCCTGACTTAAAAATATGTTGACCCAGGCGCTGCGTGTTGGTGGTGTGCTGGTCTACAGCGCCCTGGCCAAAGAAAAGTTGCCAGGGAGAAGAACATCCGAGCGACTGCAGCACTCGCAGCTTGAGCACTGAGAGGAAATCCTCGTCTGTGTGGGTGGTTGATGCTTTCTTGTGCGTCCCCCTGAATACTTGTATCTCGACTGCGTCCAAGTTCGGCGCAGGAGCTAGATTGAGAGTAGGCGATAGGTGCTAGCATGCCGCTGAATGTGGTAGAGACCTGGTCTTGAGGCATGCGAATTGGACCAACCAGCGTGCGATACCCAAGTCTTCTCAGGCACATGCACCTTGAACATTAAAGAGAACGAGGAAGTGTGGCATGGCCTGCATGAAATGTGCTTCATCTGAGGGGTACGGGTCATCTCGGCTTTGTATGTGGTGTTTGTTCAAAAGGCCTATGCGAGGGCTAAGCTTGCCGGAGCGAGCATGCAAAAGGATTTGAGGGAACTGTGCTTTTTCGGGGTAGAGATGAGTGGGAAAGCCGCAACCTGACTTCTCTGGAAGGGGGCCGTGCGCCCAGAGAGTGTATATGTGTTCCCGACCGAGAGCCTGAAAATGTGAGCCACGTTGCGGGTCGTCTGGCGGAAGATTCCGTCAGGTGCCACTTCCTGGAAGAGTCTTTTCCGGGAGCCGTGGAACGGCTGCCCCTGGACGGACTGCCAGGCCCGAGCCTTCGTTTGAGCGATCTCTCTCAAATTTCACAGAATCCCCTTTAGCTATCGCCGTCCCCATTGCAATCCAGCATGCATGTTGCGAGGAGACACGTATTGCCGCATTGAGCAGCCTGCACCAGAGCGGTTAGTTTATCTGGACGAGAATTTGCCCCTCACTGGATCTTGGAGTTGTGAGCCCAACAGGCACAGAGTCCATGCAGACGGTGGATGGATGCCTGAGATGCTGGCCGCAGCTCTCGGATACGCAGGTGAGCCACCGCCCACAAGCCTGGAATGTCTAAAGTCTTCAAGCTGGCCTGATGTGACAACCTTCCGTTGCATCAGCGGTTCTTGGATTTCTTCCTTTCAGGTTCCGGAGGGCAGCTTTGGGCTTGTCTGGGGAGTCATGGCAGCATATGGCAACCTAGTGAGTCGCCAAAGCCAAGGTGTCCTTTGGGCACAGTAGCACTCACACATCAGCTCGTCAGGGCTTCTTCGTGGCCCGCTTCCGGAAAACGGCAGCGCACTCTGAGGTTGCGAAGGCGTCGTGATTTGGGATAGCTTCTGAGGAGCTGTACCGTTGCCAGTTGCCAGTAGCAGTGATACTGTGATACTGGTCGCAGGCCGTCCCTGGCGACAGCAAAGTTCTCTCGCCTCTCAGCAGCCGCGAGGCGCTGTTTTTGCATCACACGGAATTCTGTCAGCTTCGCTTCGTTTCTCCCGGCCGGAGCCCGGCATGCCCGCGAACACCAGCTCCAGGCCTTGGCCGTGAAGCGTGCCTTCCTCAACGCGCCCCGTCCTCAGAGCGTAAGAAGGAGGGCGGAGCGGGGCGGAGTGGGGCAGAGTGGGGCGGAGGCGGCATGCTGGTGATGGCAGGGATGGTGGCTGTGGTGATGCTGAGGTGATGGTTCTTGCCGTCGGGTTGTTGTTCGGTCCCGGGGTGGTGTAGGACGGAGAATCTTTTTCGATACCTTCTGTCGCCAGGTTCGGCGATTGCCCTGGCTTAGACGGCTCAAGGCTCCGCCGGCGGAAGAAGGAGGTCTGGCTCCTCCCCGAGGCCGAATCTTTGCCTTCCAAGTCTTCTGCAGCTCGGGTTTGAAGGGATCGAAGACTGGAGCTACTGCACCGTCGTTTCGGGTCACTTCTGATCTGCGTTTTTGTCTCTCCAAGAGGTGCTGCAGGACCTTCCTTTCTCCGGGCCCCGGCGCGTGGGCATTCGCATGGCGATGACACGCAGGCAGGCAGCCAAGTTGTGCGAACTGTCGGTTTCCCTCCTTCCTCCTGCAAGGCATGACCTGTCCTATCCTGCTCACATGGAGTGGGCCAGGGGCTGAGGCGATCCCTTGAGAGCACTCTAGCTTAAGAGAATCAGCGTTCCTGTGTCTGTGCGAGTGTGTGAGCAATTCCTACAGCAGGCGTTCGGTTCGAGGCCTGGGCCTCACTGGCCTCACTGGCCTCAC
>CAJNDT010001140.1:55000-81367 GCA_905221615.1 Symbiodinium sp. CCMP2592
CACGTTTTCGTTTTACTTCATTCTACTTTACTTTGCTTGACGTGACTACCTTTGGCTTTGGATTTTTCTCTCACCTTTTTCCTTTTTACTGTACGTGCCTTTAACTCTGCCGTGACTTTCGCCCGTAACTTTTTCTTAACCTCATGCTTTACCTGGCCCTTGTCCTGACCCATGCCTTTAAAGTTGATTTTGCATATAGTCGGCTTGACTGCGCTTTACTGTACTTCGTGACCGTTGCCGTACTTTCGCTTTTCATTACCCGTGCTGTCCTTCACTTCGCTTCGTTTCGCCGAGCACTGCCATGCGACAACACATGTAGGAATTGTAGGTGCGCTTTCCATGTATATGGATATATGCGTAGAATTAGGCAATGGGACGAATAGACAGGTCGCTGGGTGGATGGCATAGCAAAAGAGAGATTTGGGTAGAGACATGGGCAGGTCAGGAGCGGAGACATGGACCAATGGACAGGATGGTCCGGCGAATGTAGGATCAGGGGAACCGACCTGTCCGGTTGCTCGACACTGAGGCTCCTTGTGGGGCTGGCTGTTGCGGAGCTGCGGCATTTGGCTTGCAAAGCCCCTTCCTTTTCCGGGCCTCAGGGTGAAGGATCCTAAAAGGGTTTCAAGGTGGAGCGAGCTCGACTCCTTTTGCCGGAACGTCTTGATCTTTTTGCTAGGCTAGCTCCGCTGGTCCTCCCATGCACATTTGAAACCCGTGAAGCCCGCTAGGAAGGCTCCTCGTTTAGCTGAATCCGAGGCACGGCGGCCGTTCGCTGAAGGCGGGGCTCTCTGCAAGGAGAATAGCGAACGCTTCAAAAACAGGGATCCCGCAAACCCCAGATTGGATAGACTGCTTTCGAATTTGCGAGTTGGTTCTTCCAGCCTCGATATTCCGATCCCTGCCTAAGGAGAAGGACAAGGATGACAAGAAGAAAAAGCAGCAAGCTGTGCCGCTCAGCTAGCACCTGGATCCTCCTCGTGCTTTGGGGAATCGTCGATAGCGTTCATGTCGCCCTGCCAGAGTCTCAGACCTGGACAGGACTTTGATTGATGAATCCAGGGATGAAGACCCTGGGGCCCTGGGGAGTGTTCAGGGTTAACGTCACTGAAACATCTGCATGAACTATCGTCTGACTTCACGGACTGCAAACTGACACCCTTGCAGGAAACAGCTGAAGGAGCAGGTTGCGCAGTTGACGCAGGAAAAGAACACCCTCAGCGAGGAGGCAGGCGTTTTCTGTGGAAGCGGGTATTTCCAGCTGCTCGGGAGCTTCTAGGTTGGTTCGTGTTGATTCCTGCTTTTCCTGGCTTCCGCTGGGAAGAGTTTTGTTTTTCTCTTCGCGACGCCTCAGGCGATGGGTCTCAGAGCGCGACGGGTCTGAGTTTGTGGCAGGTCAAAAGCAATGCCCGAGACGCCTCTGCCAAGGCGCCCTTTTCCGTGCTCTGGTGTTTTGCTTTGAATCCGTCGTGTCTTTTTTACACCCTTTGCCACTTTGCGGTCTCTAGGAGGATCGCTGTGGTCGCAGGGCTTGAACAGCTACTACGAAGAGCCACCAATTCCATGCTTCCTTGCATTGACTTCAAGAAAACCTGCACGGGCAGCAAGTGAGGCCGGAACAGCTTGACTTCAGGTGAAGAGCTGTCGTGGTGGCACTGGTTTCTGCTACAGCTGTTGGGCGTGAAGGGTTCCGTGTAGCCTAGGTAGCCATCGCAAACTCGCAACATCTTATGAAAGTGTATGGAATCTTCAATGCCTGTGAGCAGGCCAGGCAGATAGCCGAGCTCACCGCACAGGCCGGGAAACTGCTCCCTCCACCGCCGCCTCTGCTTGGGGGCAACGCAGGTCTCCCAGCAGCAGAGCACCATCGCCAGCCTCCGGGCCGAAGTCGCAAAGAAGCCGGGAAGCCCGGACCTGGCCACGCTCGGCTTTTTGGTTTTCGCTGGCACCCCAGGCAGCCCAGTGCTGCGGCCGGCAACGCCGAGATGGAGGCAAAGAGGCCGAGCTCCTCTGTGAGGGTTTGTGAGTCATCGTGGTTCTTACCCCGCGCTTTTTGCGGCTCTGTCAATTCGCGGATCATCGCTTGGACTTCTATCAGGTTGGAGAAGCTCACCGCAGAGGCATCGCGGCAACAACAGGCCATGGGCGGCACAGCTCCCGATAATCGGAATGCAACAGCTTCCCTTTGCATGCAGGAGATTGCATCCCTCACCTCCCAGCTCTCAGCACCCCGGCAAAAGAATGTCGCTGCTGAGACAGTTGCGATGGGAGGGAGGTGCTGTGCTTTGCGGTGTATCAGAATTGGAGCAACCCGGGATCCGTGCGAATCAGGCATTGAAAATCAAGCACGAGACGCTGCAACAGGCAAGTCTCTGCAGTTCTCTGCCGTCTTCCGGCCCGTACTGGTATTTGTGTTCTCTTTTTGATATTTCTCCTCATTCCTGTGGTCGCGGATGGTCGCGGGAACCAAGAGACATGCACATGACCGACTTTCATTCTTTTCTCTCTGGAACCGATGCAGGAGTACGGTGACCCGTCGCTTCGGTACTTCCTGGCCTCTAAGGCACGCTGCCCGATGTTCTAGCTTCCCGTCGCCCCGGAACGCACTGGAAGGCAACGAAGGTCTACGGAGATCCAGGCATCCAAGGTGCATGGCCGAGTTTTTCCGAGCGATCACCAGCCCAAGGACAAAATGCAACTGCAATGGCAACGATTCATTTCTTACTTCCGTGTGTCCCATGCTCACGGCCGAGGTGCCGCCAACAAGACCTTCAAGTACGTGCTGCCGCACATCGCCGAGGCGCTGAAGACCAGCACCGAGGCAGCGGGAACCATGTCCTGCCTTGCGATCTTTCCAGCTCTTCCTGCAAGTGTGCATTGCACTACCCTGCCCATGCAGCTACCCGTAGTAGAACTTTGACCGGCAGCCTGGTCTCTCGGTGCGAGCCAGGTGTACGCGGCACTGAACGAATCACTGCTGGCCCTTCGCCCAGACTTCGCTCTAAGCAGGGACCTGCAGCGTGCTTCTTCTGTAGTCGCAATGGTGCTTCCCTACCCGTCCCTCTGTCTTCCCTGTTCTGAACAGCATTCAATGAAGATACCTTACTCTTTCCTTGTGTGTGTACGCTGCAGTGTAGGTGCGAGCCTGAGGATTCGATGCATAGTATCTTGGGATCAGAGACATCCTTCGAGCCAATGCTGCTTGGCCTTTGATCATTTCAGATTTCCGCCTTTCACGCGACACAAATCACAGAACCCAGGCTGCCGACGATGTCTGCCTTCCTCGTCTATGGTGCCTGGGCGTGGACCAACAACGCCGGCGAGCGGCAGTAAAGTTTTCCTTTAAGCCGCGAGCCAACACCTTCGCCACTCTAACTCTTGCTGAGTTGGGATTCCGAAAGCACTGAGGGAGCTTGCTGCATTGATCTGACAGTGCAACATCTAGCTTTTCGCTGGCCATAAGTTCCCAAACAGAGAAGCCGGAACTTAAATCCGACTCCCTGAGACCTGGAACCCAAATCGCCTCACCGAAGCCAGCCCGAAGCTTTTTCCAGCACTCCGGCCAGAGCCCAGGCATGATCTGCTGCCCCGTAGGTCGGGGGTCTTGGGAGTCTTCTTGGGCGCGTTGAAAGTGTTGGGACTCTGGGACCGGGCTGACGGATGCCGCGGAGCCACATGAATCTAATCTCCCCCTGGAGCTGGCAGGCCTGATGCTCTCCTACGCGCTCGAATGGGCCCCTTGCTCGAACCGGAGAGAAAACCTGCTCGAGCCGCTCGAGGCTTCAGTTTTCGGATGAGAGTTCTCGGTGCTTCGGTGCTCCGAGAGTGGAAGCCTAAGCAAGAAGAAGGAGGGAAAGAGCCAGAGCCGCGATCCGCTGAGTCCGCTGTCCCTGGCTCCGAGGTTTGCAAGCTCCGGGAGCTCCTGCTTCTTGGCGCCTGGGGAGATCCGCTGCGGGGCTGCGGGACAGGGCTGCGGGACAGTTGAGAGCGGGGACATGTTGCCGGAGCTGCTTCAGGAATTGCGATGACAAAGCATCACCTCCAAACCTCCCCCGCCCCAGCCCGTCCAAACCTCGAGTGTAGTGGAATCCGAGGCTTGCAACCTCTTTCTATCTGGCAGCCGGGCGGACAGTGTTTTTTTTGTTACTCTTGTTCTTCACCTGCGGCTTGGGGTCTGGTGCTCCCACAAACTTGTGAGTCGCACGAAGATTTGGTCGTGCAGGGATTCGGCTTGGAGACTGTTTATGCACCTGTTGCTTCCTGTTGTTTCGTTCTTTGGCATGTGTAGGTGCTCTAGCACACTTGGCCCCTGCAGCCACATCACACAAGCTCCTGTACCGGCTGCATCTTGCCTCGGGCTTCGCCACAAAACCCTCGGGGTCGATGAGGATCGTATCCGAAAGCCCTGTGTACCACCGATCCAAGTCGTGAACTCAGTTTTGCCTTTCCGCACTGGCGGCCGGTTTCGTCGCCATCACGCAGCGGGATCCGCACCTCGGGTTGCAGTTCAATTCGTGTGCACCTGGACGTGCGCCTGCGTTGCGAGCCTTTGCTAGAGGTAGTGTCGAGGGATCCACTCCTTCTGACGGGGTTTAAAGGAGGGGGTGATCAGTAAAACCCAATCTTCCATCTCCCGACAAGACTCTATCTAACTTGAACCTGCAATCTTCATCCAAGCTGCTTCAGAAGCTCCGTAAGTGTGATGAGCTGTTGGAGCTCTTGCGAAAAGCACCGCCCAGGCTGAAGGAGCTCTACGAGCATGACTCTTCAGTGCCTTGAAGGAGAACTCAGAGCAAACATTCTGGCTTCAGAGGGCTCATGCTCGTATTGCAACTGTCCAGCACTTGTCATGAGCAACTCTTCCGAGAGGCAACGAGTAACTAGTCCAGGCCCTAGCCCCCCTGAGCCCAAAGCTGCTACCGGGCGTGGGCCCAAGCGCAAACTTTCAGGTCTTCGTACTGCAGCAGTCGGGCTTCTTCGTGATCTTGGTCGTCCAGCTATTGCTGATCGCGCCGTTTGGCTGCCAAACGAGCCTTCAGCCTTAGGCCCCCATGTTGTAGGCATCTTCGGTGTCATGTGTCTGGACTCCGTGTTGTGCGTTAGTATCCATAACTGCTTGGATTCTATTGTCAAACAGCGCTGCCAGACATGTGCATCCATATGTATCTAAATGGTGATGTGAACAGTCTGTTGCTTCTCTCATTATGCTGGTCAAAGCCAATGACCAGTGCAGGATTGCACTCTGTGGTGCGGCCAGCGCAGATGATGTGCCGGTCCAGGCAGGTCTGTCGAAGATAACGAAGCATCTCAGAAGCCACGATAGTGATGATAGTGATGATGGTGATGCTGATGATGATGGTGACGGTGATGATGATGGTGATGATTGCAACGTCGCAGTCGTCGTCGTAGTCACCGTCTCCACTGTCATCGTCGTTGTGGCTTTCGTTGTGGTCGGCGCTGGTCCTCGTGTTCGTTGTCGTGGTCGTTGTCGCGGGTTGTGGTTGTGGTTGTGGTTGTTGTGGTTGTGGTTGTGGTGGTGGTGGTGGTGGTGGTGGTGGTGGTGGTGGTGGTGGTGGTGGGATTGGTGGTGCTGGTGGTGGTTGTGGTTGTGGTTGTGGTTGTTGTTGTGGTAGTAGTAGTAGTAGTAGTAGTAGTAGTAGTAGTAGTAGTAGTAGTAGTAGTAGTAGTAGTAGTAGTAGTTGGCCCAGACATGCGAGATGCTAGTCGACTGGCAGCCGCTGTCGAACTGCGCATCCTTCCAGGACCTGGTGCAGCGCATGATGGCTGGGAACTTTTCAGAACGACCTTCTGTACAGCAGGTCTTGGCGCACAGCTGGTGGCGGGAAGCCGGCAAGAAACTTCAGGCAGCGGCGCCCGCCGAGCCGGCACTCTCTGCAGAGCAGGAGCAGGGCTGGCACCCCGTGCGGCGTGGCGCGCGCCTCCGGCAGGCGCCGCCCGATCGCAACTGGTCCGGCCAGTCGTACTGGAACGGCCTTCAGGATTGAGATGCCCGAGTTGTGCACAGGGAGTGAGCCTGCGATCACAAGCACGGGGTGGCGGAGACACCTTCGCTGAGATTCTTCGGGATCTGGGCTCATTGGGAAATGCTGGATCTGTTCAGCGCAGGACTGAAGTCTTGGGGCAATTAAGGGCACTTTCTTTAGTTCCTACATCTATAGCAAGAGGCGATTCATGTCTGCCGCCCTCCAACTGCTACCCAGCGGCGCAGATCTGCGTCCCGAACAAATCCGGACAAGTCCTTTTCGAATCCTTGGCGGAACCGACAGGAATGTTGCAGCTTCTGAGGGCTCAACTTGGGGAAAATCGTTTCATGTGTGTGTGTGTGTGTGTAGACGGACGGTCATCTCACGAGCTCAGCGTGAGACATGATCGAGGGCGTGGGGCCCAGGGATGAAAAAGCCTGGGTAGGGTTCAGGCTTGTGGGTTTTTCCAGAACCAGTAGTTTACTGGTGTAGGAGAGCATGGCTTGGGGTCAACGGAACGAAGATTGGGTTCAAGGGCTAAGGGGACACTGGTAGCGACTTCGCAAGCATTTCGCAAAGAAGCCCTCCGGAGAACGCGTAGCCAGGGACCACTTCTGTATAGTTCTGTCCTATGGACATTTGATGCGCGGCTCTGCCGTAGTGAAGGGAGGGATCGGGATGTTTGGTTGTAGAGTTTCCGGTGCTGGCCTCAGCCCGCGCACAGCTGTATTCACTGTTGTATCAATTGTATCAGAAAATCCCGAGCACCCCTGCAGCGGGGCTCGTCCAGCCAGCCTTTTGTGGGAGCGACGGAAAGCTGGCGCCTGGCAAGGGACCGATCTGAGGCCTCAAGCCTAGACTACTAGTTGCTTCAGAGCCGCCACAAGTGCTCAAGCGGCCGCGCTGAATGAGAGGTTTCGAACAGGCTTGGGGCGCAACTGCTGTGCTAGAGGTTCCTACCGGGCCCTTTTCTGAACAGTAAAGGTTTGTGCCTCCTTCCACGCCATGGTCCTCTCCCTTTTCATACAGGAGCTGCTTTGAGCCGCCAGGTCCCAATTCCTGGGCCCAGACACTGTTTAAAACATTGCCAAACTGGGCAGGCGGTAGGGTTTCCACTTCCGCGCAGTGGAGGGAGTCATTAGGCTTCGGTCTCTTGACGAAAGTAGCGGATGGCGCAATTGCCAGTGCACTCACAAAACTTTGCATCTCTTCGTAAGAATTCGTTCAAGACAGCATGTAGAAGGACAGTCCGTAGTGACGGGCCCGTACCATACCGAGGGCAGGTACTGACACCTACCCTGGTTGATCGTCTGGGGGTACGCCCCCCACCCACTCGAAGAGAGCTTCAGTCACAGACTGCTGACTCCCCTGCATATGGCACAGCCTCCCGCAGGGCAGGACGACTGGAAAGATCTGTTAGAGTAGTCTCGTGGAGCGCGGGGCATCTAGGCCAACAGCAATGGGGTGAACTTAAAACGTGGCTAGCAGCTGAAGCCTCCCAACATTGTGACGTGCTCATCCTACAGGAGACGCACTGGACTGAGACCAGTGAATTCAGCGTCTCCGGTTGGTACTGCATCTCCTCAGCCTCGGAGACAACCAAGCCTAGCACCCGGACACAACCGAATGCGAAGCGTCAAACAAGGCAGGAACCAAAAGCGGCACCACCGTTGGGGCCCGCAGCTGCCCAAAGGACAGCTGTGTATACATAAGGAAGCTGTTGTAGCGGCAGCTATATTCTGTATTACGCAGCCGGCGTATGTATACGCTACTTGGCGTATAAGTGGTTATATCATATGGTCGCATTGCTAAACCTTGAATGGCGCCAGCCAGTGTTTGCTAAACCCGAAAACGGTGCAAGCCAGCGTTTGCGACACCCGAAACCAGCGACCAAACAAAACCAACAACAAACACAACACAAAAGTTCAAAAGTACATTATAGCTTTTCATTGAAAAGCTATCGGCGTATTTGCTTTTGCCAAACCCGAACATGGCGCAAGCCAGCGTTTGCTAGACCCGAAAATGGCGCCAGCAAGCGTTTGCTAAACCCGAAAACGGCGCCAGCCAGCGTTTGGTTAACCCGACAACGGCGCAAGCCAGCGTTTGCTACACCCGCGAATGAAAAGCCATCGGTGTTTGCTTTTGCTAAACCCGAAAATTGCGCAAGCCAGCGTTTGCTAAACCCGAAAATGGCGCCAGCCGGCGTTTGCTAAACCCGAAAATGGCGCCAGCCAGCGTTTGCTAGACCCGAAAATGGCGCCAGCCAGCGTTTGCTAAACCCGAATACGGCGCAAGCCAACGTTTGCTACACCCGCGAAACCAGCGACCAAACAAAACCAAAAATACACATAACACAAAACTTCAAAACATTGAAAAGCTATCGGTGTTTGCTTTTGCTAAACCCGAAAATGGCGCCAGCCAGCGTTTGCTAGACCCGAAAATGGCGCCAGCCAGCGTTTGCTAAACCCGAAAACGGCGCAAGCCAGCGTTTGCTACACCCGCGAAACCAGCGACCAAACAAAACCAACAATACACATAACACAAAACTTCAAAACATTGAAAAGCTATCGGTGTTTGATTTTGCTAAACCCGAAATGGCGCCAGCCAGCGTTTGCTAGACCCGAAAATGGCGCAAGCCAGCGTTTGCTAAACCCGAAAATGGCGCCAGCCAGCGTTTGCTAAACCCGAAAATGGCGCCAGCCAGCGTTTGCTAGACCCGAAAATGGCGCCAGCCAGCGTTTGCCAGACACGAAATGGCACAAGCCAGCGTTTGCTAAACCCGAAAATGGCCAGATTTGAACCAACAAACGGTGTAGCCACATGGGCTTGAGCCGGCTTGGGCCTTTAGGGTTGTAGGGTACACTCTTTGTGTCTCTGCGTATGTAGCCACATGGGCTTGAGCCGGCTTGAGCAAAAGTTGTTAGGGTACATGTAGGGTAGGGTACACTCTCTGTGTCTTTCTGTTCATGTATGTATGTATATATATATATAGACATATATACATGCAATGGAAAATACAACTACCACTACTACTACTATATACTACTACTACTACTACTACTACTACTACCACTACTACTACTACTACTAGCACTACTGCTACTACTACTACTACTACTACTAGCCACCCCCCCCTACCAACTACGCTTGTTCCATCCGGGCTGGGCAGCGGTAGCTGCTAGGCGCCTTAGCTGCGATAGTTGCAGAAGATGCACGGGCTCAGGCTCCTTATCTGTGACAGCTGCAGAAGTTGCAGAGGCTCAGTTTCCTTAACTGTCACAGCCGGTGAAGTTGCAGGGGTTCAGGCCCCAAAACTGCGACAGCAGCTGGAGTTGCAAGCTCGACGGGGAAGAAACTGATAAACCCCAGGTGATCGGATAGTACGAAAACCTGTAAATACCGTGCAAAACCCAGGTGCTGCCAAGAAGGGTTTAACATTTCTAAAACCTGAAGCGCAACATCTTCTAAACATCAAAAACAAAGATGCCAGCTGTACGTGGGAGGGGCTCGCCAACACCCCTACCGCCCAACCTCTGCGTAGGAGGGTCTGTTTTTGAAGTGGTGTGTGTGTGGTGTGTGCGCGCTTGAGTGTGGAAATATTGTTCAGGGTGTCCGCAAAACAGTGTCGTGATCATCCCCGAAGAAGCTTTCCCCCACCCAATTTCGAGTTTTTTTTGCAAGCAGTTCTAAACAGCAAAGTTTAATACGCATAGTCGAGAAGTAAGGGCTCAGAATATGTAACAAAGTCTGACATCACGAAAGTACCGTAAATACCGAGTTAAACGGCTCTTGTGGTGATACTGCTGGGTGTGTTCGCGTAACACTGTCGTCATCATGCCCCCCCCCACCCCCCCACCCACCCCCAGAAGCAAGTTCAAAATCAAGAGCCCGAGTTTGCAAACTCGACAAGTCGATTTTTAGGCTTTTAGGATGATCGCACATGACGAAAGTGCCGTAAATACCGAGAAAAATGGATGTTGTCTTAACATGGTTGAGAGCAAGTGTAGTTGGTAGGGGGGGTGCCTACTTCTGCTACTACTACTACTACTACTACTACTACTACTACTACTGCTGCTACTACTACTACTACTACTACTACTACTACTACTACTACTACTACTACTACTACTACTACTAACTACTCTACCACTACTACTACTACTACTACTACTACTACTACTACTACTACTACTACTACTACTACTACTACTACTACTACTACTACTACTACTACTACTACTACTACTACTACTACTACTACTACTATACTACTTTTACTACAACTGATGCTGCTACTAGTACTACAATTCGCGGCTGTCGGCTTCGGTTCGCGGCTGTTGGCATCGGTTCGCGGCTTTTGGCATCGGTTCGCGGCTGTTGGCGTCGGTTCGCGGCTGTTCCAGTCGAGGTCCGCGGCTGTTGGCGTCGGTTCGCGGCTGTTCGGCTGCAGTTCGCGGCTTTGCAACAATTCGCGGCTGTAGTTTCGTGGTGGTGGTTGTGACTGCTGCCGGCTCTACCTGCAAGTTTTTTTGAGAAAACCGGGTCATGAATCGAACGTTGGGGGGCTCATTTTCTGAGGGCTCCTACGATTCATGGCTTTTCGCGCCAAATCGCGGCTGTTTCGCGCCAAATCGCGGCTGTTGCTGGGTCCGTTTTCCATTATTTTTTTAAATTTTCTGTTTGCAATTTTTTTCTCGTGTCGCAATATGTTTTCGCACCTCGTGCTTTCGATGGCCTATCGTGTGGATCTAGACAGCCGCGAAACTGGACCGAGCCTGTTGCCGGTTCCCCAAGACCCCCTGTGGCTGATATTTCCATCCGCCAGCCACCTATTTTGCCAAAGCACCACCAAATACCCCATGTAACCCTCACTAAGGTGCCCAGTAATCAAATCTCGGCCTTGGCTCCTGCTTCCGGACTGAAACCATCCAATATCCCATTCTACTATAGAGTTCTGACCTACGATCTAGTATACGTTTACAATGCACTACTACTACTACTACTACTACTACTACTACTACTACTATTACTACTACTACTACTACTACTACTATTTTCAATTGAACGCTGCGCGAGCGTGCTCTGCGCTTTGCGGGCGCCTTTGGTCTCATGCACTCGTGAAACTGCTTCTAGCATGCATCGCTCAGGTCTCTCTAATCAGCTCGAACTTGACATACTACTGCAACTGCTACTGCTACAAAAAGCTTCCTTCTCCGACACCTTGGTGTGAACAGACGCGTCCATCTGTGCACCTGTCTCAACAATTAGGCCGTACCTCAGACGAAGCCGCCACCTGGAGTATCCGTCTCGTGGCGTCCCACACGGATTACTCATGTTGAAGACAGAAGGCCGTAAGGGTCATGTGCGGATGACCGCTGGTACCTGAAGCAACTTCGGTGGCGTGAGTCTTTGGGCAGCTATGATGCGGGCAATTCGCTGAAGCGCAAAGTGCTGTTTTAAGCGAGGCTAGCACGCGATTCACATTCTTCCGAAGAGATGTGCTAGGCGTCGGAAGAGTGCCGAATTCCCTGAGTCTGTGACATAAGGGATCATAGAGTCTGTGACATATTACCGCCCTCACTGGTCATGACCTTTTGGCCACTGCTGAGAGTATCCATGCCAGGACCACTGCTGCCACCAGTCCCAGTCGTCGTCCTGAGATGAGCGTGCCTGTCTGGCCCACTGGGACGAGGAGGATGAGGAGGGGCCATCGCGCTGCCGCTTGCCCTCTGTGTCAGCCTCCTGCATCTGTGGGCGCTTGTTAGGGGCAGCAGCAGCCAGTTTGGCCATGCGCTTGTCCTCTTCGTTCCCCTTGTCATGCTGTATCCGCATCTTCATGATGGAGTAGGCATTTTTGTCGGGTTTGACCCGGAAGACACGAGCTGGGAGTCCAGCTGATTTGGCCGTCTCATTGTAGACTGCCACTATGGTGGTGGCGATCATATTGAACTCGACCCACGAGGGGAAGTGCTGCCGAAAAGCCTTTTCGTCCCACATCTTGTTAAAGCAGGCATGGATAAGGCCATGCACTTTTGTTGGTGCGTCCAGCTCACGGTAGGCGTCACCCGCGCCTGTGGCGATGGTGACCTTCCCATCGCTTGTGAGGACCCGCCTCACCGACATGGCGGTGTCCCATGTGAGGCCGGTTTGCGTCCTTACGGACTTGATGGCAGAGAACAGCGGCGGAACTTCTCGGAGTGCTTCCATCCTGGTAGACCAAAGGGTCTGTTGTTCCTGGTTGGTGAGGCCGCCAAGAATGACCGGAGCCACCAGGATGTTGATGGAAGCTAAGGCCCGAATCCAGTCCTGATGGGACTGGGAGCTCAGCAGCTGAGCCAGCTCCTGCCGCGTGTAACGTACTGTCAGCCGTGGAGCCGGCTGTGGGACATAGCCGACGAGTTCCGCATTGGATTCCGGAGGCTCATATGCTGACGGGGGGCGGGAAGAGGGAGGAGGGGGCGTGTGGGAGCGCGGAGCGGCCTGGGTGGCGGGGGTTGGAGGAGAGACGGACTTGGGGGGGTGCGGAAGGATCGGGGGAACCGGAATCGCCGGAGGGGGGGCTGGTGCCGCCGATGAAGAAGAGGGCGGGGGGCATTGGGTGGCCACCATGGGCGGTGGGGCCTTAACCGGAAGCGCCGGGGCCGCCTTCGGTGTCTCTGCTTGGCCTGCTTTGAAGGCCGCCTTTTCAGCTGCTGAGGAAGTGAAAGGGCACGGGGGGGAGGGTGGCGGCTCAAAGCCGGCTGCTTTGTCTACACCTTTGGTCCTGGTACTGCTGGGGGGAAGAGGAATTTCCTGTGGGAGCTTGGGGGGAGGAGGAGGGGGGGGAGTGTGGGGGTCTGGCGTGGCACTGAGTGCTGGGTTGTGCTTCTGAGTGACAAAGTGGTTCTTAAGGCCGTGGCTAGTGCTGAATTGCACCTGCCTGTTGTGCTTGCGGCAGTGCAAGCAGCATAGCCACATGTCCCCCGAGACTTTCACTTGCCCTAATCCTCGAGGGATAAGCTCCAGCACATCCTGCTCTGTAAGGTCTTGATTGTAGTGGTGGGTTTCACGGACCGTAGCCATGATCTCTGCAAAGGAGTTGTACTGGATGCTGTCGGCCACATAGGCTTCAATATCCTCCTGAGGGGGAGGAGGGGGAGCCGATGAGGCGGTTGCCATGGTCTGTGACCTAGGTGGCTGTGGTGAGCTGTGCTCTTCAGGTCTGTCAGACTGGATTTCAAGGGAGATGTCAGGGAGTTGGCTCTGCAGCATGCGGTCTGTGCGTTCTTTGGTGGTTGGGTCTCCCTGAAATCCCTTCAGCCACTTCCAGCACCGGGTATATGCAACGGTCGTGTTGTTGGTAGTCACGAAAGTAGTGGCCATCATTGTCGTACTTCTTGTTCTTCACTCGCTTGTCCCAGCGCTCCGAGAACAGGTAGATGGGGCCAAATTTGGTGGAAACATTCCATCCCGGCTGAGGGGAGTGACCAAGGTCGCGACCCAAGATCTGCCAAAGATATTTGCAGAAGGTCATGTATTCCAAGTTTGCCTTCGCTGTCATAACCTGACGGCTGAAGGCGTGCTGTATGGCTTCCCTCATCAAGGGGTGTCTGGGCTTGCCATAGATGATGCCTTGAAAAATATGATCTCCTTTGACTCCTATGGCCATGACCATGAACTCCTGTGGGAGTTGGCCAGGTGGGGAGGGTCTGTGACCCACTTCACCTGCCTTCTTTGAGTGAGCTGTGCTCCAATCTGCTGCGAGATACACGAGTACCTGTTCCCAAGGTACCACGAAGCCACATTTGATGTCGACGTAGAGGCCGCCGTGCTGGTAGTGGTAGACGTAGCGGAATACGTCTGCTCGATGAGCAGGTTGGCTGAGGCGATCCAGCAGATTGGAGCCGTACTTTCCTGCGAGTTGCCGCAGGGTAGCCCGAAGAACATCATCATCACAGAATCTGCGGGTGAAGCCAGCAAACATTTTGGCCGCGACTTGGGCCGGTTCCGGCTTTTCGTCGTGAACGTAGGTCTGGAAGAGGAGGGCTGGGACAGGGGCGGCTTCCCATTCTGGGAGATGTGTGAAGCGCATTCCCCAGGGGCCATGTCCGTATTGCATGGCTACCTCTGAAAGATCACGGACCGTTCGGCATTGTGACAGAGCCTGGGCAGCTAGCATTTCGACATGCATGTCCTGCTCGCGAGCGTTCCAACCAGCGACCACGAGGACAGGCAGTCCTGGGGTGTTGCGCATTTCCTCGATGGCTCTGGTTACAAGCGCCGGGATGACAATGTCCGCGACGTCGGGGCGGAAGTGGAGGTTCTTGGAGTTGTAGAGCCATTCTACCCCTCCTACACCAGGCATCTGGGCCAGGTCCATGATTTCCTGGTTGTGCAGGTTCTTGTCCGCAAATCCATATTGGACCCTGCCATCGATCAGGTAGTCATAATTGATTTGCTTCTCCGGGCGCAGGCTTCGGGACAGCGGAATGAAGCGAACGTTGATTTGTCCGTCGAGGTGGTTCTCCAAGATGGAGGCCACCGGCGGACTCTGCACTGCCGCTGTGAATTTGTGCGGCCCAAAGAGCCCAAATTGCCAGTGGAGGAGCTCCAAGATGGAGGGGACGCTGCCGGCAGAGATGTTGAGGGCGGCGCCTGGGCAGCTTAGGACCTGTCCAGTCAGCAGCGGGAACACTCCGTAAGTGTGTCCCCGCAGCATGTGCTGCAAGGTGCTATCGCTGAGCACCAGAAAAGGGCCCAGACTGGGAGGTTTGTCCATGGTCTCAGCTGTAGCTGATGGGCCAGAGTCTGTGACACGCGGCCAAGTGGTGAGCTGTGCTCTTCGCAAAGACGCAGTTTGTTACGAGAGGTAGCTTCTGCAAGGCGTGTCTGTAATGCATGTTGCGATACTCCTGCCGCTCTGTCCGGTAGCAACAGTTCGAACTGACAGCTGCGGTATACATGTAATGCTTTGCAGAGTCTCAAGACCAAGCACGAAGCTCAAGCAACGCAGGACGACTATAGGCAAAGAACACCAGCAGAGGGCACTCGGGCTGGAGAGCTGGTGCCGTGTGGTAGCTGAGACCTCAGATCGCAGGTAAGAGCAAACAATGATGCAAGTAGCTGAGTGTTAGCATGCTGCAACGTCGATTTCTCTGGGCAGGGGGGCCACTCGTCGCTGACTGTGACAAGTTGGGTGGCTGTGCCACACCTGATCGGAGGCTGTGCCACTTTCCTTGCGTGAGTCAGTGAACTGCCTATGGCCCGAAGTGCTCAGAAAAGTCTGTAGTAGTGGTCGTAGAGAGCACTGGATTCCTCTGCTTCTCGGCTGATGGTTGCCGTTGGCCCGTCCGGGTTACGGGGGTTCCGGAACTTCTGCACCACGACCTGTTGGCTGTGCTGAATGTGGATGGTGAGCTCTTCGGACGCGAGGTGCCACTGGGGCGTGTCAAAGGACTGGACCATGACACGTAGGCCGAGAGACATAGCTGCCCTGGCAGTGCGGTGTGGACTTACAAAGAGCTTATGCTCTACCTGGGAGAGCACTGCTGCGCACCAGGATTTGCTAACCGACGCCAGTGAGAGGGCTGTCAGCAAGTCTGGCTGCGGTATCGCTAGTCTGACGTGGACGCCCTGCTGGTCATAGTCAGTGTCTTCGTACCGTTGCGCAAAGACAGCTAGGCCTTTGTGTAAACGGCGAAAGGCCCAGAGGCGTGCTTGGCCCTGGATCTCGTTCCGGAGCAGCAGTATGGGAACTAGAGTGCTGGGGGGTCTGTATGCAGCGATTTCAGTTTCCAGCATGTCCCTGTCCAAACCGTAGTCCGAGTAGAAATCCACAACCACCACTGCAGGAATGATGAAGGAGAGAGCGCGGCGACATGATTCGGTGCAGAGAGGGGATGACATCCTCTATGGTTGGCAGGGCAGCTGAGAGCAACCTAGAAAAAACTGCGGAGAAACTTACTTAAAAGCGCAACAGTGAGCCGCAACGCTAAGGGGCAACGCTGATCGGGTTTGCCTTTTCCAAAGTGGAGAAGCTCGGCTCGTCGCATGGTCTGTGACCAATTGTCTGGAGGCTGTGCCCTTTGCCCTATAGAGGACGTCGCAAGACTGAGGTCGGAATGAAGTGCACCTGCTCATAGTGGACGCTGATGGCCTCTCTCGAAAGGGTGCCGGCTTGATCTGGCAGTACTTCAATGAAAACTCCTGCTCCTTGCTTCCGCAGTTGGATGTAGGCTCTCCACACTCCTATCCAGGGTTTGCCGTCGATGAGGCGGGCAGTTTCGGAGTACCACGCACGGCAAACCGCCGCAAGCGGTATTGCTTGTAGCAGATTGAGATTGACGATGCCGAGCTGAGCATGCACTCCATTGTGGTCAATCCTGAGTGTGTCGCCGATAATGGAGTACTGCGAGAAGGGACCCGTACGAGCCCAACGTAGAAGTAGGTCACGTAGGCGATCCCGAGTGGCACGAGCTTCATCATGAAGAAGGTCCAGATCGTTCCAGTAGGAGACGGGATAGGGCGAGGCGTCGTAGGAGTCGAGTGTTAGTACCCCTGGGAGCAGGTATTTCATAGCTTGGCGCAGAGAGAGCTCGTCCATGGCAGTTAGGGGACGCTGGGAGCTAGCTGACAGAGACTGGCAGGCAGCAGGGGACGTGCCGAGAGGTGGCTCAAGTCAAAGTGCGCGCACTACTAACTCTGGCTGGTGCGGAGGATGCCCAGTTTTCAAGCCGAGAGCAGAGGTGCTAGCTTCAAAAAGTTAGAAACCTTAATGGCTCAGTTAGGCCTGTTGCTCGGCCGTCTCACCAGCCAATGTTTCGGTTATCGGCCGTGGGCTGTGCCCTAATGCCAGCAGAGGTGCGCTGTGCGCTTCTGAGAGTTACGCTGTAGTCTTCACCTGCTGATCAGTCCTGGGGCGCGTGCGCATTCTGCAGGTCATCGTAGCTGTCAAAGAGGAGCGCATGCCAGGCATTGAAGCCCGAGGCTCGGTAGGCAGCGGCGGGAGCTGTGCGTGCCAGAGGTGAAGTGAGGGTCTCAACCGGCAGTCGAAACGCCATCGAGACCGGGAGGCAGAAGATATCCCGGCCTTCCCGAATCGACACTGAGCCTGTCTTGCGCAGGCGTGACATCGCCACCAAAAGTTCCACTGTATTGATGCGGGCTTGACCAGAGATCATGGCTGATATGAGGTCATGCCATACTCGGTTGACAGTGGCAAGTCGTCGAACCTGTTTTAGACGCGGCTGCGTGACCTCGTAGATAAGGTGCATGTCAGTCAGGTCCAGTGTGTCCGGCGCAGAGGGGGGGACGTAATTGATGGAGAGGGCCGGCCAGTGGTTAAAGCACTCTTGGAGAAGTTTCAGGAGACCTGTTCTGGCTGCTGTCGATCTGTCCGTACGAAACGCGTCCTCGGTTGGGGTGAGGCCTGGTTCCGTGAGGCTGGACTGGCTGCTCGAGCCGTCGATGGCTGTGTGATCCAGGTCTGTCAGCCGCAGGTAGAAGTCGAGGCTTAGAAGCATCGGCGTCAGGAAGTGGAAGATCCGCTGAACAAATGCGTCCTCCATCGTTGCAGGCTAGCGAATGGAGGCAGAGCCAAACTTGGGAGCCTAAAAGGACTGAAGAATGGCAGTGATTTGTTACTGCGATGCATAGAAGCACGTGTGCTGTAATTCCTGCTATAACTTTAACCGACAAGCAGAGATGGTCGGAGACTGTGTCTCAGCTCAGGAGGCTGTGCCATTCGAACTAATCATCTGCTGTGCCTAGCGGCAGACGAAAACCCAGCTCTGTCAGGCGCTGTTGCAGCGTTGGTGAGAAACGAGAGACGCCTCTTACCGTGTAGGCCGCCAAAACGACACGAGTATAGGTTTCCCATGGTAGAGTTGCATGCCACAGCTCATCCGCCCGAAAGAGAAGGCTGAGACCCCGTAGGTCAAAGCAACTTCCCCGGGTCATCCCCTGCTGGTGCGGGATCTCCTGGTAGTCGCAGCCGTCGGGGTCTTCGATCCATAGGCCGCCCTGGTCGCAAATCGAAATCGGGATGAGCAGAGTGCCCAAGGCAGCATTGCGAGCATCTTTGTGCGGTGGGGACTGCACATCCACTAAGATTTCAAGCGAAGTCCACTGGTGACTTGGATGACATGAGCACACGAATGCGTTGAAGAGACGAGTGACGTTGGGATGGGAGACCGTCTCCTTGAGCAGGCCAGGGAGAACTCGGCAGTAGGCACCAACCCGAAAGCGCTGGCCACATGAAGAGCCAGCCGCACTGGGAGAGTGCTCCCATCTGTCGTGGGCCTCGAAAGGTAGGTGCTGCAGAACCTGGCGGACCGAGGACCAGATGGAGAGACAGCGAGAAGTGAGACAGTTGTTAGCTATCTGCTCTGCCTTTGGCACCATGTGAAGTAGTCCTCCGTGTGGGATGGGATTGACTAAGCAGCCTTCCTCCATCCCGGAGCAGGGCATGGTAGTCATGGACTCGAGATACTTCTCGAATTGCTGCCACTTTAGGGGTGGGAGAGCTTCGTATGCCCATGCCGTGATGTCATTTGATGGCCATGTTCCCGCTGCCGGCGGCAGGGACACGTGGGCCTCCGCACAGTACAACTTCAGCGCCGAAAGGGTGAGGTAGTCATCCATGTAGTCTGCGAAGACCCCGGCGGGAAAGGAAATGGCCCGGATGGGGCAGTCATCTTCGCCAGCCATGTGCGCCCGCGCAAGTGGGGAGCCAGTAGCTGAGATTAAGCTGAGCTCAAGCAAGCGGGAGCTGAAAAGTGCAGACAACTGCGCTCAAGACAGATGCACAGGTGTTTTCTCGGGCTGAGGCCAGTGCTGTAGGCAGTAGGCGTTGGAACAGAGTCTGTGACTCAGGCTGATGTGGACTGTGTCCTATTCCCGCGACAAATTGGTTACAGTAACCGCGTGGCGGAGGCTGTGCCATATGCCGCTGAGTGGACTGTGTCCTGCGATTGAAGCCTAGTCCATTTCCGCCCAAATGCCCTGCAGCTCAGTAGCCGGTGTCGAGGGCGCTGGCTCGTTCGAGCTGGCAGCCGGAGGAGGTGGTGGAGGTGGAGGGTGCTCGAGAGCATTCTCCAGCATGAGGTAGCCATCCTGGTTGCTGTACTTTTGGTACGGCAGGACCTCCGTGTACATGGTCCGGATGTGGCTGCCCATGGTCCTGAGCCTGCAAGATAGGAAGAACCTAGCGTAAGCAGCAGATTCCTCCCAGCTTCCGGAGTCCAGAGAAGCCCGTTTGGGATCTTCTGGCCCGAAGAGCCCGGATGCATTGGATTTTTGCTGCTTGGAGTAGGAGAAAACGGCGGTGGCCAGTCGGACGTTGCCGGCTTCATCATACAAGCCGGCTTGCACGGTGATCGAGGGATCGATGGCAGTCTCGTACCAGCTTCCTCCGGGAAAGGCAGATTCTGGCCATTTGGGTGGAGTGAGGCCAGCGAGATTCTCCCATTCTGCCAGCTCGACGCGAAGGTGCTTGGGGAGTTTCGGGGGCATCGGGAAACCCGACGCAGTGTCGCGCCAGCACTTGTTGCCCACGACTTCGACGGAGATCGTCTTGCTGAGCCTGTAGTAGTCGCCTCTGACGGTCCTGGTGGGTCGCTCCATGAGTTCGTGAGGAGGACGATGAAGCATTCCTCCCTGGCCAAGGGCTCCGTAGCCCAAGCTGAGAGGATAAACACTTTCCCCCGCGGTGCCGCCGAAATCGATCAGGACATAGGTGGGAGGGTCGTAGCGCACCATGATGTTGCCCATGTGGATGTCCGCGTGAACCAGTTGGCTGGAATGCACTGCGTTGAGGGCAGACCGGATGTCAGCGACGAGATTGACGACATGGTCCGTCGTCATGGAGGGGATATGAGCAGGGTACAGACGTGGCAGTAATAGCGTTGGGCCCTGCTGCCAGAAAGCCTCGATGATGGTGTTGATGGGCGGGAATCTCGATAATCTGCTAAACTCTCTTCTGGCCATGTACTCTTCCTGAGGCCTCGTGACTTTCTTGAGCACAAAGTTTGCAGCACTGGAATTGAAGACCGCGCTGGCGTATCCCTTTGCGATCTTCACGCCTAAGAGCTCTGGTGAGATGGCGGAAGTCACTTGGGGGTCAACCGGTCGTCGAAGTCCAGGCATATGGCTCCGACCAAGAGCCTCATGCACTCCATCAGAATATGGAGCTCGATCCATCACAGCGTGAGTGGGAGATATCGTCTGTGACGAATCCGTGCTGCACTGTGTGCTACCTGCCACTGGTAGCTTGAGCCCTGTGACCTAGTTGCAAAGCAGTTGAGTGCAAGAGCAGGAAACAAAAAACGCATGGCAATGAGTTTTGCTCGCTGGTAGCCGGCTCCGCCGACTGTGCCTAGTTCTCGGAAGAGCTTACGTAGCGTCCTGTTCTGGAGCCGCGTCAGTTCGTCGATGTTTAGGAGCTGGCGGTGTTGGAGGACGGGCCTTGCCAGAGGGCAAAGTGCATCGTTCAGCAGTCTGAGAGCTGGTAGAAGACGCCGAGCAAGGGTCTGTATAGAGTTGCGAGGCCTTGCGCTTGAGAATCTCGTCCAGCTGATGTACCAGATTCAGGAAATGCGGGACTTGGTCAGGGCCCGGTAGGTCCGCAAACCTTGTGAGATCCATAGTGCTAAGGGCTCGAGCCAGGCTGGCACGCTCAGGAAATCAAGTGGAACGAAGTGATCTGCTCACGACAGGCTCCCTGCGTTTTGATGCGCAGCTGGAACTTTGTTGAAAGAATCAGCAGCCTTGCTAGTCACGCTGTACGTGAGTGAAGAGTGCAAGACGGATCAGAACATCAGCTGTGCTGAGGAAGTTAGTGCACTGTGTGCTTCCACTAGGCCAAGCTCACGGACGGCCTCGAGCCTTGCGAGCCAGTCCTCCCGGCGCCTTGCGACCCAGGCGTTCAAAGCCATCATGGGAGTCAAAGAGGGAGGCGAGGAGGGAGAGGTAGGGCATGAGGTCAGAGTAGATGGCTACCCTGAAGTCGAGGATAACGTGCGTCTTGAGCTTGTTCGGCTTGGCAGAGCAGTGCACTATTTCCTGTGCCAGCTTGGTCTTGTCGGTAGTGATGTTGATCATGGAGTCCACCACCTTCAGGAGCTTGCCGTACTCCGTCTTGTCCACGTGTTCTGGAGGGTTGCCCTTGGTCAGTTCGTGGAGGAGAACTAGGGAGACCGCATTCGAGCATGATCCCTCGGGGTGAGGTTCGCCTTGGCGCAGCTTCTTCAAACCTCCCTGCCAGGATTTCACAGACGCAACTAATGCCTTCGAAAGCTGATGGTCTTGAGGTAGTTTGTAAACCAGTGATAGCTGGTGTTGCAGCAGGCTCATTTGGTCGTCGTGCACAAGGAAGGCTTTGGTGAGCTCTTCCAGGCTCAGCGCCTGGATGGCACCAGATTGCGCCCGAGGCTGGGTGCCTTGCCCAAACCCTTGGATCGCACCAGGTCCTTTCTGCCTCGGGACTGATTTGCGGCGAGGCTGGTCTTGCTGCCTCGGCAGGGCAGCGGCCTTGGCCGCAGGCGAGAGTGACTCGAGTGGAGGCTCTTCAGAAAAATCCATTCCCGATGCGTCCTCATTGTCTGTGCCGTTTCTGGAGCGTTTGTGCTCCGGACTCTTGACGGCGACAGGGGAAGCGGTCATGCCGGCCGTGTAGTCGGAGCGGAAGCTATACAAAAAGAGGGCGAGCTGATTGAGAGGAAAAAGTATTGCGGTATGTGCATATCCGCGTGCGCGCATGACGCACTTGGCCTTGACGTGAGGTGGCCTATGCCAACTTTCAATTGACTATAGGCTTCTCACGCACGGGCGCCCCGCAGTGCCCTTGAGGACGAAGCTGGGCCGGAATGCATCACCTAGCGATGATGCTAGCGAATTCGTTGCAAGAAAAGCATGTAGACATTCCTGGAGATGGACAGGTTCAAGGCCGCTGAGGCCTTTTCCGGAAACCTGTAGTCGTCGGAGATCCAAACCTGAGAGGCGGTATCCGCTGGGTCCTCTGGCCAAAAAGCGCGGTAGTGCCCAGAAGAAAGGGAGTCCCCAAAATGGGCAACTCCTGCTATGACCTGATAGTGACGCTGAGTGCGAGCATCACTTGAGGTCCATACAGGCACCGTGGTGCGGCCTGACCAAAGACACGGCTGAGTGTTCTTGACTCCATCCTGCCAGCGGCAAATCACAATTGCTAGGAGTTCAGGTGACCAAACTAGCGCGCGGGAGAAGATCTGGGACTCCCACAGCCGTAAGCAAGTCGAGAGTGACAGAGGGCCAGGCGGGAGGGGAAGAAGGAGTGGGCTGACTCCCACATCTGAATCCTCAACCTCGCCATCTGTACGACCCTGCCACTGGGTTTGTTGAAGGGAGCCGAAAGGCTTGGACTGCATATGCAGAAGCAGCTCTGAGACATCATGCTGTCTGCCGTCAAGTCGCCAGCCTGAGATGGCATGGCGAAATTCAAACAAGCCGAACAGGTTCAGTAATCTGGGGGCTCGCTCGTCGCCTAGATGGGATAGGACGGACTGGAAAGCACCTAGGTCATACCCAAAGCTCGAGATCTGGTGCAGAGCCTGGAATAGGGCATTGGCGTAACACGAGTTGGACGTGTTAGTCAGAGCGCGTTTGTGCACTCCTTCGGGTCTAATTTCCGCTTGTCCTGAGGACTGCGGATCAGACGCCTGCTTGTCTGCCGGGGTGTGACGAGCTGTGCTCGACTGATTGGAGGCTGTGCCATTCGACCGTGGCTTAAAGAAGTGGGTCAGTGACCGTTCTTGGGGCTTGGAGGGGGGAGCAGTAACGGCTTCCTCTGCCTCCGGTTGCCCTCGCAGCCACTGTGTACTCACCTGATAAAGTACGGGGCATTGTTCCGGGTGCAGTCGACGATCATAGACCTTGTAGCCGCAGAATGAACACGGGTGTCCCTTGGCAAGGTGAGGCGAGAAACCCTGACATATAGAGACTGCGCGCTTGTGCAGCCTTGACCAGTCCTTAGGATGCGCCTGACGGAAGTGTGACTTGACTTTAGTGTGATCGAAAGTCCAGAAGTCACACGTGAGGCACCTATGGATCAGGACCCGGGCCTCCGGTGTCTTTGAGATCACCGCTATTCGATGTTGTGGGAGTTGGGCAATGTCCTGTCGCAGCTGGGACAGGGTCCTTACCTCAGGGTGACTTGAGTGTTTGTCAGTCACGTTCAGAGTTCGAAGCTTCTGGGGTTCCGGACATGCTCCTGACAACAAGTGGTCACGAAGACCTTTCCATTGATGAAATTTGCGCATGCAAGCGGCACATTGCGGCATCCCATCCACCGCGTGGAGTTGTCGATCGAAGCTTGATGGCACAAATCGGTCAATGCTGGCTGGATGCACTCTCGACTTGTGTAAGTGTAACCCGTTTGCTGTCTCGAAGGAGGCATCGCAGAGTGTGCATGCATGTAGGGCTACAGGGTGCTCAACTGTTTCAGGGAGCTGTGACATGAAATGCAGCTTGTCCCGGATGACTTGCAGAACAGAAGGATCGGTTGTGATATCTGGGCTTCTGGCTGCACGCCGCTCAAGTTTGCGGAGTCGCTTCCTGAGCTTGACCTGCATCGCTTGAACTGGGTCCTGAATGCTATAAAGCTGGAAGAGGTCCTTAGTGGTGATGCGGCTGGTGTGTGCTGGCAAGTTCAGCACTGATCGCACCTTGTAAGCATGCCAACTGCGTAGCTGCTTGGCCGACTCCTCGCTGAGTCCGACGTCTGAGAGGCCTGTAGTCAGTGTGCTCAGGACTGTGCTTTGCCAAACCTTAAGTCTCGACATGGTGCTCGCGTGCCGGCGATTGTAGACAAACTGGCGGACTTGATGCAGCTTTTGCTTGGCTTCCCCAATGCGGTAATGTAAGGACTGCAGCTCGAAGTGGTTGTAGGAGATCATAACCCCCAGGTACTTGCTACAGGAGACCCACTGGAAGGCGGGGAACGATTTGTTGGGCCCTATGCGCCATCCGCGAACCTGCTCGCCCTTGGAGTTGGTGATCCAGCAGCCATGTTTGTTCATCACGTTTTGGGATTCTCTTCCCGCTAACTTCACTAAGATGACGCACTTGCTAATGTTGACGCGAAGGCGGTGTTTGCGGACCTCTTCAAGTAGCGCTGCGATGAGAGCATGAATGGCCCTGAGGTCCTTGTCAGAGCGGATAGTCCGATGGAGCGTGAGATCATCGGCATAGCCTGTCAGGAATTTCAAGACCTGCTCAGCACCGAATAGGTCAACCAGAGAGC
Organism: Symbiodinium sp. CCMP2592; assembly: GCA_905221615.1. Classification (NCBI taxonomy): domain Eukaryota; class Dinophyceae; order Suessiales; family Symbiodiniaceae; genus Symbiodinium; species Symbiodinium sp. CCMP2592. The sequence continues at coordinate 79,238 of CAJNDT010001140.1, forward strand.
GGAAAAGGCCACCTGTAAGGAACGAGAAGAGTGTGGGGGCGAGCTTACATCCTTGTTTAATGCCTGCTGTGGTTTCAACAGAGGTGGAATCTCCCTGCGCGTGAAGAACATAACGAGACCCGTCATGTAGAGCCTGAACAAGGTGGACTGTGTCCTGATCGGCCCCTTCTCTCTGAAGAAGGTCGATGATCTCTTGGCGAGAGACAGTGTCAAACGCTTGGCTGAGGTCAAGAGCAAAGGTGAGGCCGCCGACTAAGGCTGGGGCCTGTGTGCCTTGTTGCAAGGCATGTCTCGTGGGGTGAGCCTGTTCTAACAGGGATCGAGCCTCTCGCAAGTGATGCACCACGCGTTCTAGCGCGTCTGACAGCCCCCGACCTGGTAGATAAGCGAACTGTGGCATGTGCTTGAGGAACGAGAGTGTCAGTGGTTGAAGCGCTTCTCTGGCCGCTCCCGCCAGTCCCTTTGCGTCAGGTCTAAGGATGCCCAGGGGTCTCAGGTTTGCGGGTTTGTCAGAGGGCTTGCCCGGCTTGGGTATTAAACAGAGATCTGCGTCTACGAGGTCGGATTCTAGACTGTCCTCGGCCTGCTTGGATGCTACGTGTTCGGAGAGGACCGGTGCAACGAGATCGCTACACAGCCTCCATACAGCCGCTGGTGCCGCTCCGTCAGGAACAGCTTTGTTCGGCTTGATGGAATGTATGTGAGCTGCTAGTTTGGGTGGCTCCAAAGCAGGGAAAGCTCCATGCATTGTCCGTAACGGAGGGTGGGCCGCAAATACCTGATTGGCATAGTCCCTGAGGGCTGCTAGTTCCTGCGCTGGACCTAGGAGGTGTCCTGTGTTGTCCTTTAGCTGAGCTCTGCGCGCGGGCTGCCAAGGCTGCAGCTTTTTGAGGGTCTGGAAAGAGATATGTTGATCACCTTCAGCTAGACACGCGTCCACCTCCGATATGAAACTCGCAATTCGATCTTTCTTTGCTTGTTTCACAGCCTGGCGATGTGCCACTTGTGCCAGCTCAGCTTCTGTTTCCGGCGGACGCGGCGAGTTCTGATTAGGAGGCTGTGCCATTGCTTTTGGTGACTCGATCAGCTGTGCTGAGGGAGTGGTATTCGCAACCCTGTCATGGGTGCGGGCCCGCCACATGCGACGGGTTTCCGATTCCAGCGGGATCGGTCTTCTTTTGGGAATTTTAGGGAAAAAGCGTTCTGCACCTTCCAAAAGCAACGCATTCCATGCCTTGGGGTCCTGGCAGGTGTCGATTCTGGAAGCGATCCAGTTGTGCAGGGCCTTGGCCGTATCGTCCTCCTCCCTGACTGAGGCTTGTAGAGCTAGTGAATCATACCGGCGCGTGCTGGGTTTGTGGGACGGGAGCAGCCAGTGGTGTTGGAGGGGTACGTCAGCCTTGAGTGGGTAATGCCCTCCTTTCTTCCAGCTGCCCAACGGACAGTCCACCCAAGGAGCTGACCGTTTGGCTTTGCCTCCCGCCGTAGATTCTTTGGTTAGAATGAAGTCAATTTGCGACTCCACGCCTCCTTGTGAGAAGGTAGCTATATGGTCACATTGCCAGGTGTTAAGGGCAACCAAACGCAGCCTGAGCAGCAGATTAAACAAGTTTGATTCGTCAGGGCGGTCCTCAGTGGGTGGCTTCACGTGCGTTCCCACCAATGGAGAGCTCGGACGCAGGGAGGTGTTAAAATCGCCTGCTACAATAAGGGAGTCCCTCTTAGGCACCTGCTTGATCACCTTGGACATGACAGATAGTACCTTAGCACGGTCGTCCTTGTTGGACTGGATGGTCTTGGCAGAAGACCAAGCGTGTTGGTACACCGCGACGACAACCAGCCGAGTACCTGCAATGTCCGCACGAGCTTCTAAGACTCTACCCGGGCTCCACTCCTTCCAGCGTAAGCTTTTGGGGACGAACTTGGGAGAGAATAGGATCATGACTCCATCAGCGCGAGTTGTGGATGGAGCTCGCGGTTCTTGCCGAGTGTTTCGCTTCGCTGCTTGTTTAGGTCGGGTGTTGGGTTTGGTAGACTCCGAGGCTGAGGAGATACAGTACCACCCAGAAACGCTGAATTCACTGGTCTCAGTCCAGTGCGTTTCCTGCAATATGAGGATGTCGCAGTGAT
>CAJNDT010001141.1:2500-12500 GCA_905221615.1 Symbiodinium sp. CCMP2592
AGAGCCCTCGGAGGAGAGGATTCTAGTCGCGGAAGACTCTTCCTAAGTGCAGGACCCCTTTAGCGCGCGCCTGATCCAACAAGAGCCCTCCAAGAGCCTCCGAAAGCCCTCAGAGGAGAGGATTTGAGTCGCGGAAGACTCTTCGTAAGAGCAGGACTCCTTTAGCGCGCGCATGATCCAACAAGAGCCCTCCAAGAGCCTCCGAGAGCCCTCGGAGGAGAGGATTCTAGTCGCGGAAGACTCTTCGTAAGAGCAGGACCCCTTTAGCGCGCGCATGATCCAACAAGAGCCCTCCAAGAGCCTCCGAGAGCCCTCCGAGGAGAGGATTTTAGTCGCGGAAGACTCTTCGTAAGAGCAGGACCCCTTTAGCGCGCGCATGATCCAACAAGAGCCCTCCAAGAGCCTCCGAGAGCCCTCAGAGGAGAGGATTTTAGTCGCGGAAGACTCTTCGTAAGAGCAGGACCCCTTCAGCGCGCGCATGTTCCAACAAGAGCCCTCCAAGAGCCCTCGGAGGAGAGGATTCTAGTCGCGGAAGACTCTTCGTAAGAGCAGGACCCCTTTAGCGCGCGCATGATCCAACAAGAGCCCTCCAAGAGCCTCCGAGAGCCCTCGGAGGAGAGGATTCTAGTCGCGGAAGACTCTTCCTAAGTGCAGGACCCCTTTAGCGCGCGCATGCTCCAACAAGAGCCCTCCAAGAGCCTCCGAGAGCCCTCGGAGGAGAGGATTTGAGTCGCGGAAGACACTTCCTAAGTGCAGGACCCCTTTAGCGCGCGCATGATCCAACAAGAGCCCTCCAAGAGCCTCCGCGAGCCCCCGGAGGAGAGGATTTGAGTCGCGGGAGACTCTTCGTAAGTGCAGGACCCCTTTAGCGCGCGCCTGATCCAACAAGAGCCCTCCAAGAGCCCTCCAAGAGCCTCCGAGAGCCCTCGGAGGAGAGGATTTGAGTCGCGGGAGACTCTTCCTAAGTGCAGGACCCTTTTAGCGCGCGCATGCTCCAACAAGAGCCCTCCAAGAGCGCCCGAGAGCCCTCGGAAGAGAGGATTTGAGTCGCGGGAGACTCTTCGTAAGTGCAGGACCCCTTTAGCGCGCGCCTGATCCAACAAGAGCCCTCCAAGAGCCTCCGAGAGCCCTCGGAGGAGAGGATTTGAGTCGCGGGAGACTCTTCGTAAGTGCAGGACCCCTTTAGCGCGCGCATGATCCAACAAGAGCCCTCCAAGAGCCTCCGAGAGCCCTCGGAGGATAGGATTCGTGTGTGTGTTGTGTGTGTTGTGTGTGTTGTGTGTGTTGTGTTGTGTTGTTTGTGTTGTGTTGTGTTGTGTTGTGTTGTGTGTGTTGTGTTGTGTGTGGTGTGTTGTGTGTTGTGTGTTGTGTGTGTGTGTGTGTTGTGTTGTGTTGTGTTGTGTGTGTTGTGTTGTGTGTGGTGTGTTGTGTGTTGTGTGTTGTGTGTGTGTGTGTGTGTGTGTGTGTGTTGTGTTGTGTTGTGTGTGTTGTCGTGTGTGCCGCGGGGTGCGGAGGACCAGGGTTGCGTCGCGGGGCGGTGCAGCGCAAAAATAAAAACCCCACAGTGATGTGGGAAACCACCAAGCAAAACCGAAGGAAATAACAAACAATCTGTAGGAAAGTAGTGTCTTTCCTAGGAAAAACACAGGATTCCGTCCAAAATGTATGGAAAATAGTGTCTTCCTTTGTAAAACGCAGGAAACATGCTGCTTTTCTATGCTTTAGGCCACGCACACGGCCAAAAAAACAAAATTCAAAAAACAACAAAAAATCAATTCCCAAATCAATTTCTGGCCCTTTTTCAGCTCTGTGCGCAAGAGGGGAATGTTCCCGATGGCTGGAAGGTTGCTCGCCAGTGCCACATCCCGAAGCAAGGCGACGCTGCCAAACTGCGGCCCTTTCCGGTGTTTTCGGTCTGGTACCAGTCTCTCAGTCGTGCGCTTCTTCAGGCTCGTGATGCCCAACTGTGGCTCCAGCAGTGGTGGCCGCCAGAGACAATCGGAGGCAAGAAGGCTCTTCTGTGCAAGAAGGCTCTTCTGTGTTATCGACGAAGCGTGTTGTAATGAGGAGGTTTCGCTCGATTTGAGCTTGGCTTTCGACATTCTCCACCCTCGCCTTACGGTCCCTTGGATGCAGCATCTTGGCCTCCCGCCTAACATTGTGCTCCTTTTGGACAATGTTTGGTCCCAGCAGAAACGCATCCTTTGTTACGGCGGGTTTGCTCATGACCAAGCTCAGGATGTCTGTTCTTCGGTTCCCCAAGGGGATGGAATGTCATTGATAGCTATGGTTTCCGTGCTCGTGGTCCCCACGCAAGTCATGCTTCCTGACCACCAAGGCCTCATGATTCGCACTTTCATTGATGACAGGTGTTTTGCGGCTCCTACGCTTCGGCAAGCGCTGCAGGTCTCCTTGAAAACCATGGAAAAGCCACTCACTTTCATAGACGCCGTAAGCACAGGCTGGCCTTCGTCAGCTTTGGTGCCCCCCGGAGAGGGTCACAGTCCAGCCAAAAATTTTAGGATGTCAGCTGCAAGCCATGCAGAAACGGCGCATTTCTGTTGATGAGAAGGCCCGCCTCGAAAAGTCTCGTGACTGCATTCGCAGGGTCAGGTTTCATCCTGTCTTTTCGAGCTTCAAGAAACAGGTCATTACAGGCCAGGCACTGTGCAGGGCCTCTTGGGGCTGGGTGTTCCGTCATCCCAGTTTGCGCGAAGTGCAGAGGGTTCAAGCGTGGGAGTGTGAGTGCTTTTCCGCACCTCAGGGCCATCTTGCGGGGGCATAGTCTCGGCCTGCGGTGTAGGATCCCAGTCCAACTTCCAGGCTGCGCACAGGTGCCGTGCGGGCTGCTGGCTGCCCGGTGGTGGTCTGCAAAGGACCGTAGAGATTCTCGTGAATGCGTAGGGGTTGGCTACGACGAAGCTTTGTGTGCTACTGCGCGTAAATGGGCAGCCGACGATCGGTGCTGCTTCATGCATCTCAATGGCCCCACTGTCTCGCCCGCTGCTTATGACAGGATGTTGCGGCCCGGCGCGAGGTGCAAGATTGCACCTTTTGCGTTGCCTGCGCTTGGGATAAGAGTACCACTCTGCCCAAGGCCCAAGGCCACGATGGACCATTTGCTCTGGGATTGCCGAGGATTTGATACGTAGCGCCGTTCGGTCCTGGGGTCCTTCCTCCGCAGTTTGCTGCTCAGCTCTTTGCTCAGCAAAGAAGATTGGGATGGACTTCGGGTAGTGCCCATGATGTGCAGATTCGCCAGTGGCATTTGTCCGTGCGAAAAAGGATTCTGGAGCTCCGCTATGGTGCATGAGGTTGGATGGCGTCTGCACTTGCCGCTGCCTGGCATGGTTGTCTTGAAGCACCGCTCTGGTGCCTGAGGTTGGCGTCTGCGTGCAGGCGCTTGGCACTACTCCGTCTTCTTCCTCAGGATAGTCGTCACTCAAGTTTCATCATCAACCTACACCCCGTTCGGGTTTTACAATGCTAATCAGGGTGAGGGGAGGCCCCATGATTGCCATGTTCACTGCACCTTAGCATTGTAGTCCAGGTGTGCGTCCAGCCGGTGAGTGCAATCATTGAGGGGGAGCCGGGCACAACCAAAGTTGACCGTTACTAGCTTTTTGTTGAGGCTTTCGGCCCAGTTTGCAGGCCCAGCACACCAGGCCAGCTTCATGATAGACTGTCCCGAACGTGCGTTGGTCCGATTTGGGGGACTCTGCAACCGGAACTCCGACACGGGAAGGCAGAAATCTGGTCGCAAGGATGGGAGCACCAAGAAGCCTGACAAGTAATCTAAATGATTGGGGCCGACATTGTGGTTCCCAAAATGAGGAGATTCCGTGGCTCCAAAACTAGGCCCGCGCCTCGGCCCTTAAACTGGTGACCTTGCTACTGCTGGCATTAGGAAACCCGCCGAGAAAACGTTCCCAGAAACGAAGCCGGAAGTCGTACGGTTTGCTTGCCAGTCCAGTGCCCTGCAGCTGCCCAAGCGTTCTGGACTAGACCAGAAGCTTGCACGTAGCTTGCTGCGACATGAGCGGGGCAAGAAAGCTGATAGCATGCTTATATAGTACCATAGTAGTAGTAGTAGTAGTAGTAGTAGTAGTAGCAGCAGTAGTAGTAGTAGTCGTGGTGGTGGTGGTGGTGGTGGTGGTGGCGGCGGGGGTGGCGGTGGTAGTTGTGGTAATGGTAGTAGTGGTGGTAGTGGTGGTAGTGGTAATGGTGGTAGTAGTTGTAGTGGTAATGGTAGTGGTGGTTTTGGTGGTGGTGGTGGTGGTGGTGGTGGTGCTGGGGTAGTAGTGGTGGCAGTGGTGGTGGTAGTTGTGGTAATGGCAGTAGTGGTGGTAGTGGTAATGGTGGTAGTGGTTGCAGTGGAAATGGTAGTGGTGGTTTTGGTGGTGGTGGTGGTGGTGGTGCTGGGGTAGTAGTGGTGGCAGTAGTGGTGGTAGTTGTGGTAGTGATGGTAGTGGTGGTAGTAGTAGTCGTCGTAGTCGTAATCGTAGTCTTAGTCGTAGTCGTAGTCGTTGTCGTCGTCGTAGTAGTCGTAGTAGTCGTAGTAGTAGTAGTAGTAGTAGTAGCACATCGCCGGGCCGAAAGTTTCGACCCACTTGTGCATCATCTTACAGTCTTACATACAAACTTTTGCGGAGTAGCGGACTACCTCAAAGTGCCGTTTGCCCTACGCAGGCCAGCGGAGTAATTACTACGCCGTTTGGAAAACATTATACTTTTGAGTTCCGGCGGAGGCCCCAAGGCTCACTTGTGTTAGGAGTCTATGGGGAAGAGGGTGGAGGCCCATGTGTTGTAGCATGTTGAAGCTAGTGGGTCGAACTATCGGCCCGGCGCAGTAGTAGTAGTAGTAGTAGTAGTAGTAGTAGTAGGAGTAGTAGTAGTAGTAGTAGTAGTAGTAGTAGTAGTAGTAGTAGTAGTAGTAGTAGTAGTAGTAGTAGTGGTAGGGTTGATGATATAGATCCTGCATTACCTTAACTACCCTAAATTATTGGAATTGTGGTATATTCCTTATTATGGGTAATGAAGGATTTCTATCAGTAGTAGTAGTAGTAGTAGTAGTAGTGGTGGTAGTAGTAGTGGTACTGGTACTGGTAATGGTTCTGGTGCTGGTGCTGGTTCTTAGTACCATTACCGCTACCAGTACCAGTACCACCACCACCACCACCACGACTACTACGACTGTACCACGACTACGACGACGGCGACTACTACTACTACTACTACTGCTACTACTGCTACTACTGCTACTGCTACTGCTACTGCTACTGCTACTGCTACTGCTACTGCTACTGCTACTGCTACTGCTACTGCTTCTGCTTCTGCTTCTGCTTCTGCTTCTGCTTCTGCTTCTGCTGCTGCTACTGCTACTGCTACTGCTACTGCTACTGCTACTGCTACTACTACCACTACTACTCCTACTTCTAGCTCTCGCCCCCCCCTGATCCACCCGAACCTGCTTCTTGCAAACAGCGGATCATGGGAGGTTGGCAGCCTCGGATGCGAAAACCTCGCCAGGCTCCAATTTACCCAAAGTTTGCAAAGCTGGAAGTGCGAAAACATCGCCAGGCTCCAGTTTCCCCCAAATTCCCAAACTGTGAGCAACTACAGCCCCGCACGCCTCATAGATGCCAGGATTTTTGGTTTTTTGGGGAAATTGGAGCCTGGCGATGTTTTGGCACTTCCAGCTTCACAAAGTTTGGGGAAATTCGAGCCTGGCGATGTTTTGGCACTTCCAGCTTCACAAAGTTTGGGGAAATTCAAGTTTGGCGATGTTTTGGCAACTTGGGATTCGAAAACACTGCCAGGCTCGAATCTCCAAGATTCCTGCAACCTGAAATGCAAAAATCATGGAAGAACAGCCGTACCATGTACTCATGCATGAGCCTTCAATTGCTTCAGTTCTCAACTGTGCTCTTGCTTGTTTCATCGAACAAAGTCATAGTTGTTGTTAAGGCCAGCTTTGCGCAATAAAAAAATATTGAAACCTGCCCGTGTTTGTGGATGCTTTATAACGTTTTTTGCGAATGCACATGTTCGTTGAACTGTACATCATGTTAGATACTGTCGAGGTTTTGTTTCTGCATCGAAGTAAGATCTTGCTAACCGTTTAAACTCTTTCCCGTTGCTTGAACAAAGAAGAAGCATTTCTTGTATTTTGTACTACCTCACAAACTAACGAAGCTGATAAGCTCCGATATTTCATATCATTACACATGAGGAGAGTTCCCCAGTAGTACCGTCCTGCCTTATTACTTTGGGGTCCCCTTATTCCTTCAAACTGAATACCAAGAAAAAAGGTACTATAAAGGCGACACTGGGGAACCTGGTAAATGAGCTTTCAATTGCTTCGAATACTGGCGGTACTATATAGCTCTTCTCTCGTGGAGCAAAATCATAACCGAGTCAAGGTCAACCTTGCTCAAAAGGTAATTTCCACCATATCTCGGAGGCTATGAGGAGAGGTCTGGAGCTGTTTCATGCTGTATTCAAAAACGGCAGGAGCTATATCACTCTTGCGAGCAGCGCGGTGCAACGGAGCTCGATTATGTGTTCTGGGCCAGGATCGCCTTGCATTTTTTAATGAGAAACAACAGCAAATGTGTTCAGAAGAATAACGAACGCTTTCCAGATACATGATTGTCTTAATTCCCACGAAGTATAAAGCGTAAGAAGCTCGACATACTCTGCTTGTGACCGAATGTATTTGGAGTTTGGTGGAGTGGCCATTTCTTTCCCTAAACGCTCCGATTTTTGGGCAATGGTATACTGTAAGAGCTCGTTGAGTTCCAGCCACTGAGTTCCAGCGACTGATAAGGGGCTAACGTGGCTTATTGTGTTTCTTTGTGCTGAAACAGAACTTCTAATGACAACACCATCTGACGTGATGAACCTGATTCCCAATTGCAGTGCTAGCTAGCCCCACGTGTTTCGGGGGCCTGCGGCATCGTTTCTGTCAGTGATCCTGCGATTTTCACTGACTGTGTGTTCTGACCCTTGCAATCGTTCCGGTCCGGCTGCATGTTTCAAGCTCAGAAGAATAGAACACAAGTCAGGCTCACAACTGCTGCCAGTTACGCACAGCAGAAGTTACATCAGCGAAGACTTGTGCAGGTCGCCCAGCTTTGGGATCGCATTAACTACCTGGAGAAGCGCTGCAGGAGTCTGAACCTGTTGACGATTTGCTAGAGCGATTCGCTTCCTGCGAAGCATCGTTCGGTCACAAGCCAGCAGGAATTTCCAGAAGAAACTCGATGCACGACCCATCATCTACCAGGCACCGACAGGCCGGAGCCTTCTGCGACATGTTGTGACTGGCGTGTTAGATCCGGGCGGTCCATGCACTACTTAACCCAATCTCAGTCTGTGGTCCAGTGGTCGAGGCACTGGGCCACTGAATCTGGAAAGCGGCAGCGCCGCCTCTGCAGGCCATCAGTTTGAGACTGCACGGTGGGCTCGGCATTAAATGTGAGTTCTGCGAGCAGCGGCCGCTCTGTTTGGCTTGTTATAAGCAATGAATTGGCGTGAGCGGGGCAACAAGTCTTAGTAACCATTGGAAAACCAATGGGATGCTTCATAAGAATCGATTGATTCTGTCGCATGCTGCTTCTTTGTGTGCGCATGTGTGAGTGGACACCTCGTGAGTGTGAGTGTGTGGGCCTGCCCACTAGAAGAAGGAGGTTCGGGCCAGCGAAGCTGCAGATTCCAAGCATCAACGAACTTTCCGCTGACACAACACCATCCCAGACCGGGCACAACAGAAGTACGTACGCAAACACTCATGTACGCGTGTATGTATATGTACGTATTTACGCACGTGTGTATGTACATATATATACATATATATGTATACGTATGCATGTAACATACCTGCATGCATGCCTACACATACATGCATGCATGAAAAATTTGTACACGCGCATAAAGGACATCAAAGGGTGCAGGGGACCCGGGTCTCACTGGCACGTTGAATGAAGCTTGGCTGGGCTTTGTTCTCAAGTAGGCTTCGACCCCAAGCAGCAGAACACCGACCTACACATGGTACCCTGAAAAGTATGGTATCCACTCTTGCACTGCTGAGCTATCATGCACTGCACGTCGTTCAGGCAGTACAAGTAACCAGTACACCCCGACGCAAACACAACTGCCTGTAAGTCTGGTACCAACATATATTTATACATACATACACATGTATAACCATGGCGGGATAGCACAAGGACCACTTCAACAACTCGCCTTCTGATGACTTGTACCCTTGACTGAAGAGGTAAGCCCAATTGGGAGCCGTGGCTGCGTGACGTGCGGTCCTTTGACATGTCTGCCTTCAACTCATTCAACCATGTCTGCATTCAACTCATTCAACCTGCTACAGCATGTCACGCGCGAAGCTTCACGCATGGCCACTGGAAGGTCACGGGGCCAGTGGCGCGGCGGCTGAATTTGCCGCAGGCTTTGCATGGTAATGCGGTGCTCATGTCGGTAATGGCTTCACCATCATGATCACCATCATGATCACCATCATCATCATCATCATCGAAGCCTCCATCGGAGCGTAGCAGATGCGCAGGGCTCGGAACAACGTGTTGCCGCGGTGGCAGCGTGTGGTTCTCGGATACTCGGAGCCTCAAGTGCAGCGGGCTGTACATCGAGTCTCGGGGAAGAGAATACAAACAGCTGAGCCCTGAGACCAGCTGTTTGTTCGTGCAAGTGGCCGAGGCCCCTTTGCCAGGCCATTGAAGCGCTGCTAGCTTAGCTGTGGCTGCTGCAGCTCCAGGCTGCGAGAATGGCGGATGTTGCTTCGAGTCAAACAAATCTGGGACAAGCTGGACTGGAAGACTCAGCTTGGAAGGGCCAAGCCCATGATACGAGGCCTCTGCGCAGCTTCACACAGCGGCTTCTGAGGCCTCGTGTGCCCAGGGCTCAAGGGACATGTTCGAACCTTCAAGCTTCCATCACTTCGCATATTTGCCAGGGTGATAAGTAATTTATGCAGCTGCTACCCCCCTCTCACATTGCAAGCCTCGGTGACTCCCGGTGCTTTCATGACAACCTGGCGATTGAAGGGATGTGATAGAGGGGGATGACGAGTCGAGCAACATAAGACGCATTGGATCGCATTGGCAAGCAAAGACTGCCAAGGCCCCACCTCGGGGCATTTGGCAGGAGTTCGGCTAGATCGGCTAGAGTTGGTTTCAAAGCGGCTGTGCCCGCATTCATCCTGGCTTGTACTCCTAAGACAGCAACATTTGATTTGCCGCCGAGATCTGTGGGGTGGAACAGGCTGTCATTGAATTCCGTGATTCCTAATTAACGGAGTTGGATGCAGGACCCGGGTTCGGGACTTTCAGTGTCACATACAAGAGGGAGGGCGTGGAGGTCAGCGACCCTCTTGTGAAATCTGGGTTCCAATTCAGCCATAAGTTGCGTGACGGGCGGTAGGTGTCCGGAAACAGCTGCAGGTCAAACTCACATTATCTGCGAGCCTCCAGCCAGGCAAGATCGTTGGCTGTGGGTCTTCTATGTTGCCAACTCAGAATCCCGGAAATGCACAGTCCATGTGGCTTCGCGGGATGCCCTGCGTTGAACCACAGAGCCGAACAGACCGCATTTACACAAAGTTGTGGGCTGCCTCGGGCTGCCTCTCATAGCGTAGCATGAGGCACTACTGCTGCTGCAGCGGCTGTCCCAGGGCCTCTTACTCCTGTTGTTGCGGTTGCGGCAGCTTCCTATGATATTGGTGGTGACCGTGCCGATATTGGTGATGATGCTGGCCATGCCTGCTGCTGCCGATGATGATGATGATGATGACGATATTGTGATCATGAGGAACATAACAAAAGGACGATGATCCGCCCGTAGAAGCATCAACACCATGGTTTTGCCTACAAGTCGACAGCTTTGAGAAGCCTCGTTTGCGCGATACCTGTGACGCCAATGCGTGGCTCGCGAAGAAAGCACCGCAGCTCGCAAATGAAATTCAGATCTCAGG
>CAJNDT010001141.1:17500-37500 GCA_905221615.1 Symbiodinium sp. CCMP2592
CATCTACCCCTGTGCAGGCATTTGCAGCGATGGCTTCCGGAGTGGCACCCAGACCGCCTTTGCCATCCTCTACCAGTATGCCCAAGGCCAAGGCGGCAACGACAGTAGGAGCAAAAGCATCGGGTCAAATCCCTGGATGGTCCATCACCATTAACATCAGGCCCCTGCTCTGAGCCACGAGGTGGGTTAGGACCTGCACGGTTTTCCTGCAGAACTGGCGATATGACAGACACATGTTATCACAGCCAGCTCTCTGCTGTTTCTTCCTGTATGCTGGCCTATCTGAGCACGCGACTTGAGCCTAGCAGCCATTCGAATAGCATCCAATGCCGTGCTGTGCATGGCTCATGACACCGCTGCTGCAGCCGGAAATCGCACATGACATCTGCATTGCTCAGGCTGTCCCCATGGAGAACAACGGCACCACTGAGAAGGCTACAGGTCCGTGTCCTGCATCACTTGATGTCGGGGTACCCCTGCCTATGATCACTTCCAGACGAGTCCGCTCACTGGCCACCTCAAATTTGCAATCTTATGAACCTGGCAGGTTCCGGTGGACTACAGGCCCCAGACTCTCGTCCCTGCTGGACCCATTCCGATCCTCTGTCCTGACCTCAGCCGCAACCTTGCTAGTTCCGCTGAGTCTCTACACACTCAGTGTCGCACATGCTACCTCCGTAAGTGCAGTTGAATGTGCCGTGGAATTGCCCCGGCGATCTGCTCGAAGCAGTCCATGTTATCTGCAGACACTTTCAGCACGGCGCCTGCATTTAGATCGGATCAGGCTGCTACCAAGGGCCCTTCCCGTGCCAGATGTCTTAGCTGTGCACTGCTGGCCAGATCTACAGTCCAGTCGTTTTGGGCCTAGGACCTGTGCTCACCTAACTGAGCCGAGCCGCTCCCCTGGACATTCCTTTGCCCGAGCTCCACCTGTAGCCATGGTATCTGCCTCTTCTGCAGGAGCTAAGCCATCCGTACCAAGCTGGCAAAATGCTCTTACACCACTGACGGTGGGTACAGAGGTGGAGGTAGTTGGAGGCCATCGCCAACACCTCGTCGGAAGACGAGCTCTGGTCCTACCCACGGACAACTGTGATGCCAACACGTCTCGGAACTTGAGGATGCTTCAAGGACCACGTGCAGAGCAGACCCGTATATATACGGTAGACCGGGAAAACCTCATTCCCCGTCTGGGGCCGGAGGCCACTCAGGCTTCCATGAGTGATGGAATGGAGCCGAGTCTGAGGTGGAGATGTGCACCCCCCCATTAACCATCTTCAGCGCTCGCTACCTCCTTGGCTACCAAGCCTTAGAGACAATGGTGCCTCCTGCTGCGCCAAAGAGGAGTCCAGCTGGCCACTACTTACGGCCACAACTTGCAGACTACTCACTGGAAACACCGTGGGAGAAGCACGAGGACCCTGAGAGCAATCGGCCTTTTTATTACCACCCGGGAACCAAGGAGGTGACATGGCGTAGACCGCAACCGCCTTTGATTCTTCCGAAGGAAGAAGAGATGGGGCCCACCAAGCCCGGACGAAGACGAGAGAGGCCTGATATTCCAGAACCGCGAACTCCCAGTCCACCTCCTTCCAAGCGGACGCGAGTGCATCCTACCACTGAGGCCGAGAACTTTGACCTTTGATGTCCAGTCGCCAGACTCTACCACAGACAAAGCGATGCCAACCGCGGAGAGGAAGCCAGCCCCGGACTTCGATCCTCGATCTTCTGGTGGCCCTCACGAGTGGAATCTGGCCGATCACGCTGTACCTGCTTCACCAGACCGGGTGCTGATCTGGGGAGCCAAAGCCAGGTCTCAGCTACCACAACCGCCAAGTGCTCCTGCATGCACCTCGGACGTGGATCGTTTTCTCAAGAGCTTCTTCAAGACACGAAAAGGCCCAGACGGAATGTCCCTTGCATCCCTACTTGGAGATCCGGCCCAGCAACATGATGGTTGGTGGCGTGTCCCGTGGACTCCGATGGGAGACTCGCACCGCGAGTCGCTGTGTCAGGGTGGTTGGCAACGTGGCTGGCACGGATGCAAGATGGAGGCGCTCTACTCCATCATTTACCACGGACAGCTCCTGCCGAGCACCGATGAGTCGAAGGGTGACCGGTTTCTGGCCGGCTGTCCAGGGGTGTACTTGCACCGAGACAGCCTGCAACACAAGGTGGAGAACTACATGCGGTGGATACCACTATGTGGAGATGGTCTCTTTTGGGCTGCCAAGTGGGAGGTGGTGTATGCTCCCTCGGGGAGCACGAAGCATGGCAAGCGAACTGATCAAGTTATACAAAGTGCAGAATCGGTGGAGCTGGCAGCCCTCTGGCTTTCGGTGCGATCCGAGAACATGCTGCCGGACGGGACCACTGTGCAGGCCAAATGGTCCCCAGAACGTGAGGCCAATCCACGCCTGACTCAGTCCAGGCGACGCAGCAGTGCTTTGATGCAGACATTGGATCTCAAGAAACAGTCCGCCTCTTCCAGGTCTCAACCCCGGCCCAACCTGAGTTCTGACCCGGAGATCGACAGCCAAGGCCGATTTAAGCCGAAGCCCAAAACTCGTGGAGGACTGTCACACATCCCTTCTGAACTGGAGAAGGACCGGACCCCAGCTCAGGCGAAGCTCACCACACAATCGGGCAACCTGGTGCTGAAGTCGGCTACAGCAAATAGCTTGGAGGTCCCAGCGTCGCGAAGCACAAAGTCCTCGGCCACAACGACTGCTGCAGCTCCCGCTGAGCCTACGGCTGCAACGACAATCACTCCGGCTACCATTCCGGAAGCATCGCCCAAAAGGTCTGCGTCGGATCTGCCTCGCAGAGGCCAAAAACGGGCTCGACCTGACTCTGTTCATGCCACTCCGAAGCCACGGAAGATGCAGACGAGGCCAAAGCCGAGAAGATCGATCTGGTTTGATGTTACAGATGACCAGGATGACAAGACATCTCCGCCCTCCTCATCTACAGCCAAAGGCCGCGGCGCCGGCACGATCAAGGCTGCCAAGCTCCACGATCGCGTTCGTAGAAGGATGGCCAAGAAGATGGAGGAAATTTTCCAGGCCAACAGAGCCGCCGGACTCAGCAAAGACCCCGATGCCTCATCCAGTGCTGCATACATAGATCACGAGTACAGTTTGCCATGTAACAGCCCGCATCAGCTTGGTCTGCCCAGCAAGAGCCGTAGCATGTCTCTTCCACTCGGACCTGACCTCATCCTTGTCCTTCCCAGGTCCAGCCCACCAGTGGCTTCAACAGGCCAAGCTGACTCAGGCGGGGTCTGCTCAACTACGCTCTTGGTGCCACGAACCTGTACACTTAGGTCCTGGAAGACAACCATGCGGGTTCACCGCTTAACAGACCTTGCTGTCACCTCTGCTGGCTACTGCCTGCATCACTTGATAAAATCAGGCTCCTTTCTGACGACATATCAGACGCCAGACGGCAAGCTCCGATCCTCGCAGGTCCTTCTGTTGCACTGCTGGGGCACTGAGGAGCCACTGAGCTCTTCCACTCGTGCCTCTCCAGGTCTTGAACAACCAGCCTGTACGTCTACCACCATGCCGGTTGGGCCCACATACACTTGGGCCTGCGGTGCTTCCCAACACCGTGATGACTACCGATGCCCTGTGACTCGAGGTATGCCAGCTGCACTGGCAACAGGTCCCCCTCTGCTGCATATTCAACCTGCAATTGGTGCTCTCTCTAGTACATACGCCTGGCAGGGGTGGCCGGATGCTTTCCTGACAGACCAACCTGAACAGTGTCTGGTGTGCCTTCGACACACCAGACCATCTGCTGGTCTTGCCCCGGTCCGCTGCCCACCTCCACCACCAGGAGCTGGTCTACAACCCGACGGGCCCTCAGCTCTTGCGACCGTTACTCCTATGAGAACTAGGGCTCCATTCAGCTGTTCTTTCAGTTTACCTCCAGGTCTGTCTTCGCCACTGGGCGCAGGCCAGGGTGTTGAGCAGGCATCACACTGGGCTCATCAATTATCCAACTCGTGCAGGATATCCCAGGCACGTGGCTTGCCTATCGTTTGGCGGACCCATGCTGTGAGTGGTGCCGGCTTGAGTATCGTAGATGCACACCATATGCCACCCGCATGCAACAAACCAGCACCTCGCAGGCTAACAAGATTAGATCCCGCGATCAAGGCAATGAGACACAATTGCCCACCAAAGCTCCCCAAACGGCACTGGACTTGCACACTGTGGACTAGATGTGTAGTCAGCCTGCTGCACAGCACACCGATGCCGATGCAAGCGTTTTTGTCAACATGGACAACTGGCACTCTGAGGTGCCCCTTTCACATTCTCTACAAACATGCTCTGAGCTACTCCGGTCCCAATTCCGGAGACCGACATTTTCGTACGGCTGACAACCTGACATCTCTCAGACACCAGCTGGTTGTCCATCTAGCCTCCGAACAGTCGGTAGGGGCGAGGGTTGTGAGTGGCTGCCACCCGCTCACGAGACCGAAACTCACCTTCGTGGTGAGGGACGAGAAGCCGTGGCAGGAGCCCAATGAACTACACTCTGCTGTGAGGGCAGTCTTACGGGACCCCCACACAACCACACTATTCGCTCTGCTCCAGGAGTCACTCTAGGCACAGCCTGTTCCCCTAGCCTGACCTCCTCTCTAATGATTTCAGCCATCTGTTCACTGTGGGCTGGTCAAGGAGCCCAGACTGTAGGCCCCTGTGGCGTGCCAAATGGCATGGGCAAACCGCTGCCTGCATATGCTCCACCGCAGTCCAAGCCTCGGTATTTCTTTCTCTACAAACAGGGTCTTCCGATTCGCCTTGTTGCCATCTGGGCTCCAGCACTTTTACATCTTACCTCTCCAGGCCCTCCTCGTCTTAGGAGGCCTCCCTCTGGAGTGCAACCACCAGTACCTGCCACACGATCTACTATCACTGCTGACAGGTGTCGCCCCCCGCCGAATATTGACAGGTCTGGTAAGGCCCCTGGCACGTCGACTCTCCCTACGTTGTGCCCTCGCCCTCTCCTTTTCCTTTCGACCATGCTAGCTCTGCCAAGGTCGGTCTGGGGAGTGCCCTCTGCACACCCACGGTTGCAGCCAACCCCACAGAGTACACATATGCAAGGAAGCGATCTCAAACGTGCTGTACGACGTGCTGCACAGGACCAGGCCCAGCATACGGTATATCGGGGCCGTGTCTGTACCCTTCAGCAGCTCTGCAGAGGCTATCGGGGCCATCGGCCCGCACCCACGGCTGAGCGTCGTATGCAGCAGGCCGCTCTGAAAGTCTCACAGGGTCGCTTGTTGTTCCTCTCTGGAATGCCGGAGGGTTGTCCCAGGCCCTGTGGCAGGAATTCTTATTAACACTTGAGAATATGCAGCCTGAGGAACGTCCCCAGATCGTGTGTGTTCAGGAAACTCACTGGACGGACAAGGTGGCACCACAATTTCCCACTGCCACGTGGGACGTCTACACCTCTCCGACCACTGACAACAAATCTGCTGGGCTCCTGATTCTACTCAACAAGCAGACTTCCCGCAACTGCAGAATTGTTTACGCCGACCCTCAACCGGGTAGGGTGCAACACCTGCGGATACTCCATGACCAATGGGCAGTCGACGTGCTGCACATCTACCAAAAGCCGCACAACTCTCATCCACTCGCCTTGCAATCTTCCAAAACCATTCGGTTAGCTGTTTGGGAGTGCATTGGTAAAATCATTGCGGCCATACCTGCCCGCAACACGGTGATCATGCTTGGAGATTTTAATACCCAGATCAAGCCATGTGCTGCAACTGGCTCCAGGATCTGTTCTGGCGCCAGCTCGGGAACACATCCACCTGACCAGGCACGGCTACAGCATCTTGTCGAGGACTTCTCCCTCCTTCACCTCAATTCATGGTGCAAGGCTGCTGGCCCTACGTACCACCACAGCAAAGGTGCCAGCCTCATTGACCATATTATCATGCGTTCTTGCCAAGCGGATGACCGCGCTCGACAGGCCAAACCTCTTCGCTTGGGACTAGCTGCATGGAGACTTGGTGGCTACCACCTACCACTGAAGGCAAGTATCCCGCTTCAGCGCTTCCACACTCTTAACAAACCGGTGGCACCACAACGAGCATGGGATCATTGGGGCCTGATTCAGGTCTGCCGCTCTGCCTGGGATCCGCGAGTTCAAAGCCTACGTTCTGCCGTTCAGGCATCCCTGCCTGGGGTCACTGACCTTGGGCAACTGCATGCTACTCTGATCCACTGTGCATCCCAATTTTTCCCGCCACCCACAGGGCAACACCGGCTGGCACTATGGCAGACACCACCTATGCAGGATGGTATTCGCTCCATGTGGCAGGCCTACCGAGCCTGGAAGACTGCCAAAGCCCAAGATCGGCGCAATCCGCTCTATGTGTCCAGGTGCTATCACCACTTCAAGACGGCACACAAGGCCTTTCGTCGTGCCGGGAAAGAAGCTAAGAAGCACTGGTTCCATGGCAGGCTCCAGGAATTACAGGTCGCTGCTTGTTCGGGTGACTCCCGCAAGCTTTATGCCGGCATACGCACCCTAGCTCCCAAATCCTCCAAGCCGAAGGTTCAATTGCGAGATCCTGGTGGTTATCTGCAAGACCCTAAGACCCAGCTTCAACAGCTGGAAACGCACTATCGTAAATTATATGCTGCAGATGAGGATATCAGCATCCAGGGCCCCCAGCGGACGCCCATCCATATCGAAGTCACGGAGGCCGAAATGACCCTGGCACTCTCGCAATTGTCACCCCACAAAGCTACACCCCCGAATCTAGCCACAAACTCTCTATGGAGGCTGACCTCGGACATTGTCGCGCCTCTCTTGTGCCAATGGTGCCGGCAATGGCCTCATATACCAGAGCTATGGCGAAATGCATGGTTGACTCTTGTTCCTAAGATTCCGCGACCACTATCACCAAAGAATCTCAGACCAATAGGGTTAACCGAATCCAGCGGCCGCGCATATGCTTCCATACTACAGGCGAAATTGCGCCCCTACGCAGAGAGGTTCCTTGCGGATCAGGCACAATTTGCATATGTGCCGGGTCGCAATGCTGCCCAAGCCATACATCGGGTTGCTGCACACTGCAAGTATGTACAGGATCGCTGCTCGATTTCAACACCCACGGTTGTGGATCGTCACGCTCAACAGCCGAAACCCTGCCCACATTTTGCAGGTGCACAATTATCGCTGGACCTGTCCAGCGCTTTTGACCTTATGGACTGGCGCCTGCTGGACAAGGCTCTACTTGCATCCGAGGTACCGGCTGAGTTAAGACACCAAATCATGTCCTGGCACTCCGAGATCTCCTATGTCCTTACCCACCTTGGGCACACTGCCAAGGTGGAGGCCCAAAGAGGACTTAGACAAGGGTGTAAACTGGCTCCGTTGCTATGGACACTTGCCCTGGCACAGATCTATCGTGAGCTTCTTGCAGAGGGGGACTCGCTCCTCACAGCACCTTGGCTAGAGCAAAGCTCCACGATTTATGCGGATGATATACATCTCAAGGATACCATGCAGAACACTCGTGAGCTGGACGACATGGTGTATCGCTTCAGTAAGATTCTTGATGCTCTTGCTGCTCACGGTATGGTCATCAACTCGGCCAAATCAGCGCTGTTGCTGCGACACAAGGGAAGCTTCATCAAAGGCTGGCTGCGACGACATCTCAAACACGCACCTGAGGGAGACCTACTTCGTTTTCGTAGCCCATCGGGAAAGGTGTACGAAATCCCGTTGCGTGACCACCACACGTACCTAGGCATTCGCATCTCATTTCATTCCCAGGCCAAACAAGCAGTCACCTATCGGCTACAGGCTGCGAATCAGGCATGGCAAAGACTTCGTGGTGTACTATGCTCTACCAGGCACCTTGCTCAGACACATCGTCTCAGTCTATGGAAATCCACAGTGCTTCCCACGCTGCTCTATGGCATCGCGGCAACCAACCCAGGTGCCAAGGATATCCAGCGTATGCAGCAAATGATGACCAAGCAGGTTCGAGCCATCACTCGATCTTTTGCACATCTTCAGAAAGAATCCACAAGTGACCTCCTGCATAGATGCTCTCTGTGCACAATACTGGAGCATCTCCAGCGGGAAGCCGCAGCCTTGCATAGCAGCCTGCTTAGTCTGAGTACCCAAACGAGTTTCGTGACCCAGGCTCAGGTGGAAACAGCTCGAGACACTGCTGCTACGCTCCACCTACAAGTACAACGCCAATGGCAGGTACCTCAAGGTGACAATGAGGGCATCACCGAACCTACCGGGTCTTTACCTCCTTTCGGCTTCTACGCTCTCACGAGGCTAAATGGCATGGACTTAAGACACCTGCTGCTGTCCCAGTGCCTTTTGATAGGTATGCACATGGAACAGAAGGACCCCCAACGTGCAGACATTGTGCCCATCCCTTCCGACAATGGGACGGACTTGTCAAACACATCAAACGCAATCGGTGCCAGGTACTCCGTAGACTCGCCACCAAATCTCCCGCTGATGCCCAACCCTCGGTTCCGGGATCAAGTGAATCCGATCCTTTACCAGTCCCTGCATCGGTCACTCTGCCCCCTCAGGCATCCTCTCAGGAGACCCACACCCTCCAAGAGGATCAGGCTGCTACGCCTACTACTATTCCCGATGTAATACCTGAACCCCCTGTCACAGATGCTCCACTGCAGGAAAGCTCCACTACACCGAGCCATGAGGCTGTTCCCCTTCATCAGCAATCTCATGTTCTTGCTGCACTACGTGCACGCAGGTGGACTGACCTCCTTGAGAAGCCGGAGATCCAATCGTATCTCCAGCACCATTGCCCGCTGTGTTATCAGTGGCTAGCCACTCCTACCAGCATCAGGAGAGGCAATTTTGGGCCCAGGCTGGTCCGGTCAAGAGGGAACAGGAACCGCGAAGGGATATGCTGCAACCAGCAGAGCAATCCAAGAGGCAGCGCCTGGCACCGCAGGATCGGAACAAGGGCAAGGGCAAGGGTACCAAGGGCAAAGGCAAGGGAAAGCAGGGCCTACCAAGTCCAACAAGTGCACACCCGGTCATGGGTTACACAAATGGTTTCGGAAGCCATCCACCCAATCCCTGGACACAGACACAGGACTTGCAGCCACTGGGAAGTCCGGATCCCGAATGGATGGAGCACAGGATGAATCGACTGACTCAGCTGGTCCTTCGTCAGGAGCAAATCATCTCAGCCATCCGTCAGGATCTGGTCCTCTACCTCTTCGTACGATCTGGACCAGAAGGGATGGTGCCAGTCTTATGCGATGCAGCGGAGAAGTGGAGGAAGATGAAAGAGGAAGAGCCCGAGAAGATCACTTACTCCCTCAAACTCATGCTGTTCAAGCAACTGCTCATCACCTTGCATCAGAGTTTGACCACTATGATCGCGGACGAGGATGCCCTCGCCAAAGCCAAGACCCTGAACTGGATCGACGACCAGAAACATTGGAAACATCTCACCTGGAATCCCTCCAAACAGTGTCTGGAAGTAGACAACTCAGTGAGGCCAATACCGGCGGAGGACCTGTTGGCCCAACTGGTTCAGATGAGGAAGGCTGTTACGGAGGAGACCCTGGTGAGATTCAAGTCCATGCGGAAGCTCACCACGGAGGTGACCTCCGACTGGATCCAATTCCAGATATGCTTGTCACTCCGTCCAGAGGGTGGAGCCATGTGGAGCACGCTGAACCAGTGGATCGGTCAAGCATCGTGGCACACACTGGGATGCCGGCTTCGTCGGGACAGACCGAACTACGACACACTGGTCCAGGAGGTATGGCAGCATCAGATGCAGTACTGAGTGTGCGCCCCAGTATCAAGGCAGTTCTTCGACTGATCCTCCATAATCCATCGAATTTGTGCTACCTACACTCTACCATCTATGCCCTTTTGTGGACAATTCTTCAGGCCAGGCTACATGATGCATACATCTCGCCTCCACCGCAGGCTCTTACCATGCTGTGTCCACCAATGACAGATTCGCCCAATTGCCCCATTCAGGTGCTCCATTCGGTACCGTGGCTTATGCTGCTGCAAGCCTGGCCTTCTGTACACCGTCAGCATGATGCTGCAGAGCTGATACAGTACCTCTTACCCAGGTTCTCGCATAATGGGTTCAATGGTGGCTGGGAGGCCAGAAACTTTGCACCTGGAGGTATTGTTACTCTTGACACGGGGCCTACCCAAGCTCCAATTCCGATTGCGCTACCGGCAGGTCCATGCTTGGAGCTTCAGGAAGCCATTGATGGGTGGAGTGCTCAGGTCACAGCCCGTTATGCACTGCTGACCCCGTCTTCGCTACTCTGCATACAGCTCCAGCGATTCACGAATGCTGAGGGAGACATGCGCAGGGACACCAGACCAATGGTTATGGCCTCGACTACAGTTCGTATGCCTATCTTTGCAGGGCTGAGCACCATGCAAGTTCGATATGTTCACTATCAGGTCGTCGCTGTACAGCTTCACTATGGGGCCACTCCTGATATGGGGCATTACAGAACTATACTACGAGGGCAGCCGCTGTTTGGCGAAGAAAAATGGTGGATCACTGATGACTCCTGCACTGCCAAGTCAGTTGGCACAGAACATGATGGCAACATATATATAGTGTGGCTTCGTCAGGTACTTCCACCCGAAGCCTGATGCTGAGCAAGTGTAGTCTTAGTGGATGGAGCTGGCACTGCCCTCCAGAATCCAAAAGAGGTTCCGATACCCCGAATACCGGGCTATCGTCAGCTCGCTAGGCGAATCTGGACACTTTCGCTGCGTGGTGAATGAATACTACTACTACTACTACGACTACGACTACGACTACGACTACGACTACGACTACGACTACGACTACGACTACTACTACTACTACTACTATACTACTACTACTACTACTACTACTACTACTACTACCGCTACTCTTGCTGCTGCTAGTAGTGGGGAAAGTGGTTGGCGTTCCAAGAAGAGCAGCAGATGTGTATTGCGAGAGCCATTCCAGTGCCTAGCTTGACTGCCAGTGCAAGCATTTTCCAAGAGCAGGTGTCTGCAGTCGATGTTGCTTGCTTTGCTTACGTGCTCCGGCCCATTATTGGTATGTTTTTTTTCAAAGTTGGACGCTCGTCCAATGCCAGGTGACCCATGTGGCTGCTTCCCCGTAGCTTGAGTCAAAGACTTCAAGAGCTGAGGCTGCAAGTGCATATTGGGCTTGTATCGACATCGGTTGCATGTGCAACCTCCAGGCCGGGTTCGGGCCGTCTTGACCGCGAACATGACTTGGGATTGGGTGGCCCGGGCCCCTCAGGCCTGGCTGCAGCACCTGCACGAGCGGCCGTCCTTCAAGACTGGCCTGACGATCCCATTTGCGAGGCAGCGCGAAGTCTTGTAAACCTAGGCAGACATGAAAACAGCCACATGTCAACGCAGTGAGGCCTAGTCGGCTTGGCATTCATCTGGAGTTTGAGCTGCTGCAAGGCCAGCATTCTTTGGGCCGCCCTGGGCAACAGAGGCGGATATCGCGGCAACGAGTATGCATCTAAACGAGGTTCGCTACACTCTCAGGGTGCACTGAGCCGGGATGGGCTGGAAGCGACTTTTATTTGCGACAGGGTCCTAAGAGTGTAGCGGAGGATCGTGTTGTTCAGTTGGGCTGCTCGTCTCTTCCGGGCCGAGGCAGAGATCGGGGCCAATGCTGCTCAGTTCACTATTCCTCAGAAGTAAGCCGGGCGGAGGCCGCAAGACCGTCAAATCGTGCCACTTGTATCTTCTGTGCGTAAAACGTACGTTCAGCGAAGATCCTCCTCGACAAGCCTTTCGACAGGAGCGCTGAACCTGAAGACACTCATGGCGACGAACTTCACAGACACAACATCGCTGAAAAGCGGGCAACATCACCGACTACTGCTGCAGCTGATGCCCATCGGGTGTCGTGACAAGCCGAGCATGACCTCCGTCGCCGTCGCCCTTTGACATGGAAGGAAGCATGAGCTAGCCACTCCCAAAACTCAAGATGATTCAAGAGCTTGCTGTCTGCGCAGAGAAACATGACAGACCTGTGCAATGTGCTTCGTTTCGCGTTTGCTTGAAAGGTGTTCAACATCAGGTAACCGGATGTTAGAACGAGCGCTCCCGTGCATTGGGTTTCATATTCGGTTTTCCGGCTCGGAAGCTGTTGGATATCTACTGGCGCCAAGAAGCTGGGATCAGCATGAGCAGGCCGTGAGTGCAAAGCACATCAGGGCAGAACTCAGCAGCAGGGCTGCCCAGCATGCAGAATCGAAACAGAGGCTTCAAAGCTGGCTTCTTGCCAGTACCAAAAGTTGGACATATACTTGCAATAATTAGTGAAGCAAGAACGGTTAGTAGGAGTATTTAGGCTGTGTGGTCGAAATGTCGGTCACCGATCCCGACTTTACGGCCATGGGCAGTTTCCATCTGCTGGTGACGGACCTTGTGGCCACCCATGCCTTTCGGCAGGCAATCCAAGTTCTTGGCAGCAAACTGCAGCAGCCAAGCTCTTGCAGGTGATACCCATGTTTTGCCGTTTCTAAGGACAGGGTTGTGTCCGAGCTGCAGCAGCAGGTCGACGACCTGCGAGCTCAGGTGGCAGCCTATCGGAGGCCCTTCGCGGATCAGAAGACATCGGAAGCCAAAACATCGAGCACCCAGCCCACGGTTTTCTTGTCTCCTTCCGCTCGAAGGTGTCCTGGACAAGACCTCGCCCTAGCTCCACAGAAGGCCTGTCATCCTTAGATACGGCAAACGTCCGCAAACATGTCGCTCTACTGCATGATGGCTACTACGCATTGGCTTCACATGGCAGCTGAGATGTTTACTCCACCGCTGCCCAAAGTCGCAGGAAGTGGCGGACGAGCTCCGCGTCCCAATGGCGGATCGAGTTCTCGAACCGGAGGCGTTCCCCGGGAGCATTGGGCCGCGGTGAACAGCGTGCAAATGCTGTAGTCAGGCACATCCAGCGGATCAATAGGTGATTTCGGAGTTTGCATCGCGTAGGCTGACGGACGCCGAACTGTTTTTCGGCCCTTGTCGGCCTCTGCTCTGGCACATGCAGATGCACCTGCATCGTCAAACCTTGAACATCGTAGGCTGTTGTGCCAGCTTCTGCGCAATTCTACATTACGAGTTCCTGCGTCAGTTCGAGCATCCACAGTTCCACGCGCAAGTAGATTGAATCGGCCTCAGTTCTCTCACTGAGTATGACACGTGTAAATATCTATGACTCTTGTTGTCTCTGTTTAAATGTCCTGGCTTGAACCTGAGATAATCCGAGGCTGCACGGCGCACCCATCAGCCTGGAGCAGGTCTCGCTTTCCGAGGCAACCGCGAACGATCTCTGGAACTGCGCAGCTGAGCAGCCGCGTTAGTTAGCAATCCGCAGAGTTCAGCGGGTCCTTCGACTCAGTGAGAATTGCCGCGTCGTTCAGGAGCCTTTCGTCAAGGTCTTTGGCGAGGAGGTGGCATTCTGGAGAGTCTAAGCCTTTTGTCAGCTTTGTCCAGCACGTCCCCATGAGGCGAACCTGTAATTTAACAGCATGTTAAGTTTACCCATGGATCATTCGGCTGCCATTTTGGATCAAACCGTTGCGGGCAGAGCCAAACCGGCGGACGAGCGAGCTCAAGTTGTGCCGGGTCCGTTGGCAAGGCTCGTAAGGCTCGGTTCTGCAGCCTGGGAAAGGATGTTTCAAGCACCGGTTCGGCTTGCGCTTGCGCCGGGACCCTGCTGCCGCTTTGTGTCCCTGGAGAGGGCTTGTCGCGCGCAGGTCCGGTCGTCGCGGACGCATCGCGGACGCATTTCGTGCACCAGCAGGAAATGATGATGAAAATCCACGGCACGGCATGGCAGTCGAACAAGCAGTCATCGCCAGGGCGGAGCCAGCCTTGCGCAGGCATCGGTTTTGGCCTCCCGCGAAACTTCTGCTGCGAGCACGGCCCCGACAGCCCCACGACGCAGGTCCGCGATCGCCTCGCTCATATCTTTGAGCGCGCGGCGTTGCATCAGCCAGGAGTTGCTCGGTGCCGCCAGCAGGAGTGGAGAGCGCAGAGGGGCGAGGGGTTCGCTTGGTCGCCTGCATGCGCCTGCATCCTTCAGCAAGGGTTGCCCGCGGTTGATGTCACGCGAGCTGAGCAGGACTGATAGTGACTGGTCTGAGAAGCTCACTACCCTTTCTTGGCGCAGGGTGAGACCCTCGCTCGGTTTGTTGAAGCAATGGGGACTGTGGGGACGAGCCTACTTGATTTTCTCTGGGCCGTGCCCGTGCACTCGTCCGCCCGATATTCGCCGTCGCTCCCGGACCAAGCGCAACTGTTGATCTGGGAGGGGATTGACACGAAATGTGGATCAAGCAGTGTCTGATGATCGGAGCACGACTTGGTGACAACGTTGTGTTGCTGCAGACGGGGCGGCGGTGTGGTGGGAGCCATGCGGCGCACTGCTGCAGATAGAAGATGACTGGAAATCAAGATGCGCGTGCTGATGGTGATATGGTGATCGCCCATTCCTGAACCGCTTGAATCGCATGCTGCTGCTAGGCCTGTCAGATGTTAGGGCATAGGATCCAAAGACGGGGGGGTGGTTGACAAGGTTGATTTGCTGACATATTGGCGGGGTTGGTGTTTCAGGGCTCCAGGAACATGCCGCACGGCTTAGGGTGCAAGCAATCGGGTGGTTCTAGCAATGGCGGCGGTTTGTGCAACCTCATACTCCGTGCCTGTGCCGATTCCAAACACCGGCTATCCCGCGAGCCGCAGCCCAAAGCGATCTCTGCCTCCTGGCGGTTTTCTCGCTGATCTTGTCTTGGAGCGACGTGCATTTGCCTGCCTCGTTCATCCACGGCGGCGCCAGCTGATGGCGATCAATTCCCGTTGCAGCCATCAGTGGACGTTTCCTTCTTTCAGCCGTTGCAGGACGCCGGTGCCCACAATCCACGGCGAGGGCCAGCATGCGGCGCAGCAAGGACGATCAATGCTTGTTTGCGAAGTCTACCAAGGATGCTGAAGCAGGTTACTGTGCATTCCACATGTGGCACGCCGCATTCCTTCGTGAAGTCCAAACGGCCGCGGTTCGGCTTACTCGCCGTTGTGCTATGACACCGAGCCCCGGAAAACAGCGCGTGCGGATGGCCAGTCATCATTGAACTCCGGCATACTCCGGCCAGTACAACACATCGCTATGACCGCCAGCGCAATGACCCCAGAGGAGCTCCGAGTCGCCGAAGACAGTGACCTTCGGAAGGGTGGTGGCGAATTTGGCCGGATGCATACCGCCACTGTCATCATGTGAGCATGCCTTGTGTTGCGTCGTAGCGATTTGGCACGAAGAGTGGGGTGAACCGGCGTACAAGGTGAACGCTGGCCTACTGTTCGGACCGAGGTTGGCTGTCACCCTGTTTCGTCAGTGGAGCCGATATGCTGAGGCGAGCTGACCTTCACGCTGGTTTCCGCTTATCTCGACGACTGTCAAAGTTCTGATTGGCGCTCAGCCAGAGGCTCCGGGCAATGGGCAAAAAACTGTCTCAACAAGGCGCTCCCCATTTGTGAAGTGCGAGGTCGTTTCTCGGCATTTCTCGGTCTGGAGTTCAAACTTTCCTTTATTCTCACCGAAGGATATGGGTCCTTGTTTGTGCGGGCTAAGCTGGTGACAAAAGTCGATCCGCCTAGCAGGTGCTGCATCGAAGCATGCTCAGCTTCCTTGAGCTTGGCATGTCCGGGCGAGGTGTGGGAGGTTTGGCAAAGATTTATCATCGTTTCGAGGCCGGCGACCACAAAATTGTTCAATTGGGGTTGCCATGTGTCCTCTATGCGGTGACGGCGCGGCATTAATGCGTTTCGTGGGAGGCGTGGTATCTGGTTTACAGACTTGTTTGCGTCGTTGGCCTCTCTGTTCTGGGAGTGGGTGCCATCCAAATGCAATTGGGCAGAGGTCATACCCCGCAAAAGCCGAACCGACTGCTTATTTCGGAAGAGTCCATTCCACTAATCATGCTGCCATGCCGGCCTGACAAAGACCTGCAAGGCCTCATAGAAGAGTGGGCATACGAGCAAGGGGCAGGCCACCGTGTTGCACTGGTCCAACCGCCAAGAATCTTCAACGTTAAACTCATGCGCTTTCGCATGGATCAACGTGGCAAAATAACCAAGTTCAGGCTTGTTGCGGTACCCTTTCCGAAGCTTCAGATCCACTTTTCTTGATAGCATCGAGACGTGCATGAAGTGGTCTGTTCTGCAATCTGGAGGGTTTCATCTTGGAAACACTCCCAGAACAGGCAACTACCTGGCCGTTGAGCAACCATAGGCACTACCAACATCATAAATTGAGGAGACCGACCTGCTTTGTACAGAAGTCAACACGGAGCCCTGCGGTTCGAAACCTGGTATAGATTGAGGGGAAATCCCGAAGCCTAAGTTGCGCCGCCATCCCTCAGGATGCCGCACATCCGGCCGAGTATGCATATGAATGTACATGATGATGATGATGATGTTCCGGTAGAAAAAGTTGTTTGGCCCAGATACAACATGATACAACATGTATCAGAACCAACTGGTATGTGCTTCTGTACGACCGGCTGTAACAAAGCAGCATCGGTTGAGGATAGCTGTCCCCGGCGTGCCGATTTGACCCTACCAAAAATACACAGCGCCCGCCGAACCGTTGTCGCGACGGAAGCCTGTGAATGAAAAAGGCACCTTTCGCGCAGGGGCTCCTCCGACCCCTGGTATGTGGCTCATGGCTTTGCTTCGTCGCCTTTTCTCTTCCCTCATCTGCTTTGGGCTCTGCCTTCCAGTGCGGTTATCCGAGTGGTGCAGTACTTGTAGTGCTTTGGGGGTATTGCCATGAGTCGCTTGGATGTCAGAGTGAAGCGGGCTGTTGTGACCAGTCGTGTGAAGGGCCCCTGTGGACGTCGGTGTCCGGCACATGTGCAGCCTGTAGACTTACCCCCAATGCCCATTTCGAGGGAGTCTCGCGTTGTATGGCGACCCCACGAGCTGAAGGGGAAGAAGAGAGCGTCGCCGAGTGATGTGGGTATGCACCAGACGCATCCAGGAATGTGACATTACATGTGCTGCATCTGACCTCAAAATCCACCGGTAGTCACGGGCAACCCGACCATAGCAGTAGAATGGATAGCTTGCAGGTGAAACACCTGGGCCTACGAGTAGCGTGGAGCGCGCAAAGGCGCGTGGCCGGGATATCGTGACATATTCTTCATCGTAGCATATTCTTCATCACTCCAACCTGGCTCAGGCCCACCATACAGAGGGTGGACGAGGCCTGATGTCAAGCATGATTTGGCGCGACGCGCCCGCCACCATACAACAAGTCTGCAGGGCACGGCAGCCCAAGTTGTTGGCATTTGTCCTGGAGATCTACTTCTTGCAGCCTGCTCAGACAAGTGAACCGACCCAGCAGTCTCAGCGCGATAAGCAATTTCCGTCATGCGTATAGCAAGGGTGTGGCTGGCATCGCTTCCAGTCACCCGAGCGGACCGTGCCCAGGCCATCAACGACACAGAGACGGAAGGGCGTCCACGAGAGGAGAGACATGCAATTTCGTGGTTCTTTCACGGACCTAAAAAGGGCAAGGGCCGCCTGTCGATGTGGGATTTGCTGCATCCCCAAAGACAAATCGAAGCAGCTGCAGGAGCTGTTGCCACTTCTGAGAGATCGCCCTCTCCGACTTCGCTTTATGCGAAAGGGTAGCGACTGTGCCCTGGCGAGCATCTACATTCATTCAGTATCAATTATACATTTGTGCGATGCTGACTCGCCGGACTCGGTGCGTGTGGCTGACCAGGCTCAGTGGCGACAGGGACAATGACGTTCGGGACCGTTTAGGGAAGACGACTATAGCCACTGGCCAGCCGGTGTCCCCGGTGGACGCAATGCGAATACGTTCTGGCCAGCATGAAAGCAATTCCATCCGCGGTGTTCTTGTAGTGGCTTGCTCTACTACTTGTAGCTGCGGTGGCTGTATTCGAAGGTTCGGTCTTTAAGCAATTCTGCACGCCTCCTTGGCATCGAGTTTGAGTTCAGCTCATCATGCTTTTCGATTAGGCTTGCGTTGGTCGACGGTTTTTCCACCTTCTTTACAAACACCCATTCCCTGCTGCGTGCCAGGACTCCGAACCATTCGTCAAAGAGCATTACTGCCAAGCAAACCCAACCGGCTCTGAAAAGGAGTGAGTCCCCTGGTTGCACTTCTTGCCGATTCTTGTTGAAGCCCATGCGACACTACCAGCAGTTTTCGGAGACAATCCTTCTAAGCTGTTCTCCTGCAAAACCGCCATATGGTGCAGGCTGGGAAAGGTAGCTGCTATCAAGAACGTCGATGACAGCCGCGGCCGCGAGGCAGCTACGTAGCGAAATGCTCAAGCATCACAACAACTGCGGCGGCCCACGACGACGACAACCCTGACTGCGACCACGAAGCCTATGTCGACGTGTCTAACTACAACAACAACAACAACTACGACTACTACTACTACTACTACTACTACTACTTCTACTACTACTAATACCCCTATTTGCTCCTGCCATTACTCATACTCCTACTCCCACTCCGACTCCGACTCCTGCTCCTCCTACTCCTGCTCCTACTCCCACTCTCACTCCCACTCGCACTCGTACTCCTACGCCTACTCTTACTCCTACTGCTACTGCTACTTTTGCTCCTACTGCTGCTCCTCTTCCTTCTACCGCTACCACGACCGCGGCTGCTGCAGCTGCTACTCTTATCCGGTCGCCCACCCCTACCTACGACTGCTCCTATTCGTGCACTTACTCCTGCTACTTCTGCTCCGACAACAAGTACTACTACGACGACTACTGCTACGACGACGACCATGGCGACGACAACAACTACTACCCGCGGTGTGCCTATGTGGATTAAGAAGAGCAGCACAGCCTGCAAACCGCAGTATGTTGCTTGTTTTGACGGTAATGATGGCTAATACCTCCAAATCCAGAACAAGTGGATGTTTCAGACATCCAGTAGCTTCGCAAACGTCTGGAATCTGATGATGGAGGTTGGTGATGATGATGTCGATGTCAACGGTTTTGGTGACGACAAAGGATGATGACGATGATGGTGATGCTCATGACAATGATTGCTTTATTTGTATCTGCTTGCCCTAGGCACCTCACCGCTTCCCTTGCTCTGACGAACGTTTTTTTTGATGTGACCCTTGGGCTCAGTGGCACCCCAAACGGTTTCGAATCTGCGAAGCTGCCGGGGCAAGGAAAATGCTTCACAGCAAAATGCAGGGCTTTGATATTTTCAGTCTTGGCAAATCGTGCTCATGCTTCAGTACGTCAGTGAAGCCACACAAGTGGGTCGGAAAGCCGCAAGATCCGACAGGATTCACTTATTTTGCACGGTGGCGAGCCTGAACAGCGAACTAAGCCTGCCTTGATACGACTGCGGGAGGCCAACTTGACCAATGCTTGGGCCGACTCACCCGTATCTGTGGTTCAGGCGCCAGCAGAGCAGAGCTTGACTTGGTTTACCTCTTCACTGCCGCACTTCGCGTCGCTTTCCGCATTTTCGCTCAGGGCCGCGCAGCCCCCGACTCGCCGAGGAAGATCTCCTCGCGACACATAGGCCCTTCAGCTCAGCATTGAGAGAAGGCGTAGGCTAGCAGAGCATGGCCGGGTGCAGGTCTCTAGATTATTGGACATGTTTGACTCAGTAAGAGTAACCCTCCACCAAGAGGCAAGCTCAAATTTGCATGCGATAATCTCAAATCTTTGGCCGTATAAAGGAAGAGTTCGCAGGAGGAATGGCTAGCCCCCGTCGGCTGAGGTCGAAGAGATGGGCGTGCTACCTCGAAAGGCGAGGTAGAAGCACAGAGCTACAGCATAAGTGTGACAGGCATTACGCAACCAGCCAAGTGGAAGTTGGAATGAGTTCACGAGTTCGGCATCCCCCCGTTCGCCGCACCTAGCTGACAGGAAGTCGCGCTGCA
>CAJNDT010001141.1:42500-81344 GCA_905221615.1 Symbiodinium sp. CCMP2592
GTGTTGGACAGCATGTCTCTTGGAGTCTTATGTTGATTTGGATCCAGTAGCAGCGTATCCTGTAGTGGAGACTGATACTCCTCGTGGCTTGGTCCGACATGTCAAGCTCTGCACGTACAGATTGCAAAAGTGGCTCCGAAGACGAATCCCAGGTTATCTCTCTACATGGCCGTGACAGGTGGAAATGACTGGGTGGAATACTATGAGACCGCCCTCTGGCAAGCTATCAGGGCACGGAAGCATTGGTCATGAAACATGCGCCAGCTGTGAGGGCTCTTGTTCCCGCGACTGTCATCGGGCATACCCTCAGCTAGATAATCTAGTCCAGGCGGTGAACTTGATGCCGCCAGCTCTGAGGTTCGACAATGTGGTCCTTTCTACGACGTTTTGTTCTTGCTCTATACTTTCTTCTTTGTGCGGCTTGGCCTGAATGTGGCTTCTGGAATGTGATGATGTTGAGAATCTCGTGGACATCTCCATCTAGCCCGGCCAGTCAAGATCCCCTTATACATTTGCAATATATTGCCATTCCTCGTCATACATCTGGCAGCCGGTTGACCTTTTAGGGGCAAGCCAGTGGGGCTCACGTATGGAGACCAGCACACCGGCAACTGCAGGGATGTTCACGTGTGATGTGGCATAGCAGTGTCTGCAAGGAAATGGCTGTAGTCCCAACTATTGTTCGAGAATCTCACGCCACGATGGCTCCAAGCACTGTAGGTTTGCACTGTTCAACATCATGACGGGTGTCTTCGTTGAGCGGGCGCTGACCGCTGCCATTCCTGATAGCTGGGCTCCAAGTGCGATGTTGCCAATCGGCGACGCAACGCGATGTCTGACTGCTTGTATCTGGAGTGACTTCTCAAGACTGGATTCAGCAACCCAGGAGATGAAATGATTTGGGAGGAACAGAAGAAGCTGGCGAAACAGGCACCTCTGCGGTCCTTCGCATGTGGATACCCTTCTTTGCTGCGCACGGCGTGAAGTGAGCACGGACGTCGCGTGTCTCTCTCTGACTCTGCACTGGTGGTAGGTTGAGGACTTCAAGGCCCTCTGTGGATAGCTCAGCAAGATGTCCCGAAAAGCAAGCAAGGGCAGACTCCGCCGTCTGCGTGCTCAAGCGCTACCGAGGCAACCAGTTGGACACAGATAACTCAGGCAAGGTCGTGGCGCGGTCTGTAGGCCATTGAAGCCCCAATGCAGTCTGAATCGCCGTGCTGTTGCTTATATGATTGGATCAGCGCTGCTCTTCGCCAACCTGTGTGACAGCAATGATACGACAAGCTAACTGATAAAATGTTTGTGCGAGACGAGTGTTATCAACAGACAGGCTTTGAGAAGTCTTTGAGACAGACTGAGAGAATGGTGAGGGCTACAGAAGTGCTGGAATGGTCGATCCAGGAACAATTACCAAGACCGAGTTCAAAAAGCACATGCGAAGCGACGTCATGGTGTCCCTTGGCTTGAGCTGAATTCAGCTGCACGTGAGACCACGCTCTTGCCGTGTTCGCGCGTGCAATTCGGATCACTGGCTTTGGGTGTAGACAGTATCCTTCGGATACAGGGTTGGAGGGATGTGCATTCAAGAGTGCAGCGTGATTCAGCACGAGGTCGTACATGTCCAGCGTTGGCTTGGAGATGCATGACGTAGAGCACCCTGGTTCGCACAGTGATGCATGCGAGGCCATCAGGCTGTCGAACCTGGCTGGTCGACGTTGTGCTGCATCATGTTGTGCTTTCGTAATGTGTCGCACCAGTGCCAAGTTCAGATTGGATGACACGGAGCCTTAGGCACTTCTTCCGGACAGTGGCCGGAGAAGACCAAGAAGTAAGTATTGACCGGTTCGTGGAGGGATGCATGGCAGCCTCCTCGGTGCCCTGCTGTGGGCAGAGTGCCTGAGACAAGCCTGAATGAAAGTCAGCCAGGCCATGAGGGGCAATGCAACTGCGCTCGATGTGCAGCGACAGCTGTTCGAATGCACCTTGCATGCAAAGCACTCCTTGCCTGATATGTCGCAGCTGTCGTTTTGCACTAGACTGGAAAAGCCCACATCTGACGGCTAAGCAGTAGCCGCAATCTCACGCCATGGTCCGAGGCAAGCGCCTGTCCGACGCAATCAAATCGCTGAAGCGCGAGCATAGCGAGAACATGGGCAAGGCTTCTGGGAAACTGAAGCTGCAGGGTGTGCCACATTGAGAGACCCGACGGTTCTCTGGCGAAGACATGCCAAGAGCACCTGACACTTCGGTCAACTTGGCGCGAGCGCGGCTTTGTCCATGCCTTTTCTGCAGGTGCAGTGGATCCTGTTGAAGGCATTTCCTCGGCTTGCCGACGAGATGCCGAAAATAGATGACAAGGCAGAAGTTCAAGACGTTCAGCTGCAAAGCTCCTACGTCCTAGTCAGCCATGTAAGTCGATGAGTGTCCCTAGCATCCACAGACCACCGCAACAGCTAGGCTAGAATGTCTAACCGAAAAGGCGACCTATGCAGGATGTCGAAGCATTGAAGAGCTTTGCAGATTTTGCAGGGCAGTAAAGAGAACATGAAACAATCAAGCAGTGACTCAGTAGTGAAGGGCTTGCTGCTACCGCATGCGCTGCCGAGGGAGATCCAGTGTAGGTTGGGGCAGCCATGCACATCTTAGGCTCTGCTGGGGTTGGGTCAGGCCTCTTCGCACAATCGCGTCGCTACAAGACCGGTTGCCGCGGTAGGGGCCATCATCGTCTGGGGTTTGAGGAACCACAGCATCGCGAATTAGCAGATCACAGGCCCCTGATAACAGATGCTAAGCTTCTTTGCAGGGCAGTTCTGACAGGATAGCACACACCATCCGACCTGCTGCATGCTGACGACTTTTTTCCGCCATGTTCCGCTCGTAAACGTAGGCGGCATCGCTTCGCGGTGCCAAACGAAGCTAATCACGGATTCGGTCGTCGATGTCGTCTCTCTCTTCTGGGACCAGTAGGGAGGACCGAGTGCGCGCCGGCACGGCGGTGATGCTACACCACCGGCTCGGCTTATTTTGTTTATTTTGTTTCGGCTTGCTCGACATTACTATCTGAGCGGAAAGGATTGCTAGTGAAGGCACCGCAGCAACGGGAAACGAGTCAGCGGCCTGTCCAAACTAATTCGGTGGTAGAGTTAGGTGATGGGAGGTGTTAAATGCGTGGCATGAGAGTCTGTTCGACGGGATCGGTAGCGAAGGCAAGGATGCAGTAATGTGGAAGTTGCCGACCGGGCAACGAAATGCTGAGTACGGGGACAGGGTGTCGGGATTCGGAAGGTCGTTCCATCATGGCGTCTCGCTCCAACTTGGTAGCAGGCACAGCAATCATCGAACCCGACGCGTTCGCAGCAGTCCTCGGCCAGTGACAAGGCATTGGAGGGTGCTGCTCTAGCGGTGTGTCCTCTGTTTGTGTTTGAGAAACAAGCAACAGATATGTAAGTCGACTTGTCTCAGCAGTCCTTGGCCGTATAGTTACGGGGCAATGTCTTCGTCAGGTGCAGCACTGCAGTGCTGGTCGCCCTTCCCCAACGAGCTCAAACACCGGAGAGGCAACCAGCAAGGCCCGGATGCACTTTGCTTCCAAGATCTTCCAAGCCACTAGAATGTTGTCTTGGACGTCATCGCAGCTGCGCTCGACTGCTTTGCCTCCGCAGGCCTCCAGCCCAACTCGTGAGATCTCGTCGCCCGGAGCGATTCTTGGCAAGGACGGACGTAGAAGCGGCTCCGAAACGACCAACAAGCCCGGAAGCCACCAGAAGCTGTCACAGAAGTTTGTGCGATATAAGCAGAGGGCTCGTTTAGGAGTCTTGAGTCTTGGCTCATGAACTTATGTTGCGAGTGTTTTGTTAAAGCCGTGTTACGCTTTCGAGATCTTTCGAAACTGCTTTTTGCTGACGTGGCTGTCTGGTGCTCTATTCAGCTCTGAATGCTGCAGGAGATGGAAAGAATGACGCCGGTTCACGCGGCGGCCAAGTGAGTCAAAACAACTTGTTAGCTTGGCTGCGACGTCTGTTGCGGGAGCTGAATAAGCAGCAGCTATTGGACTGTGAAGCATATGCCTGTCGGACATGTCGGACTTAGCGTCCGACATCTTCGTTCCTGCGACGGGCATGTTCTAATTTCATTGCAACCCGTTTGAGAGGTGGTGTCTACCTAATATGTGCAAGTCCAACATGGTTAAAGAGCCTTCATAGTGGACACAACCTCTCCTGGGGCTTCCCGCCCTGATGGGACGAAGCTCCATTGGCATGGCATGCTCGCAAAACCAAGTCTCAAACCCGACAACAGGAGGCACGGAGAAAGTCCAAGCTTCTCCTCGGAATCGTCCTGCTCCGATCAAGGACGATGCCGTGTCAAGCAGATGCCACTTCAAATGAAGCCATAAGCCATCTGATCCGACCCGACCAGCAAGACATGCCCGAATTTTGCGAGCAAGTGCGGCCAATAAACTTTCCACTGAGAGGAAGACCAAGCCTTCTCCTCAGGTTGTTGGGGGATCTATCTCCTGCAGGTTGCGAGGCTAGGCTGATGCCACTCAGTCGAGTGCTACTTGGGAGTGTGCCGGTTTTAGACTCCAACCATTCAGCATCGCAACCTTGATGCTAGCGTCGCCACCACGATGTGTAAAGCAGCTGCTCATCCAACTTAGATCTGCACATCATGCAGAAGCAGGATCTAACATGACGCCGCTCACCTGATTTCGGAGTGGTTCCAACAGTATTCGACAGGCGTAGTTGCCATGGATAGCGGTTTAGCAGTCAGGGCACCTCCAACACTCTCGGCGTTTATAGTATCTTTGTGTGTTGTAGGTATTCGCCGGTCATGGCCTTGGGTGCCGAGCAGCTACTTACAGCTATGACTGGTGGCATGGATGTTTTGATCGTGCCCTCTCGGATTTTGAAGGTTACAGTCTTTTCTTCTCTGTTTGGCAGCAGCATGGTTGAATGTGGTTGACTTTGCTAAGACACATCCAGCTGTGTCTGCGAGTTTTGTGAAGTGAAGCTTCATTCCCGTGGGAGGGCTTTCCCGGCTGGCTCCCATGGCTGGGTGATTGCCTGGCCAAAGCTGAAGCGTTTGCTGTAGTAGCGCTGTACCACCGGCCACCGTGACGTCCTCGCGAGAGCGGGTGAAGCGGTAAGAAGTGGTGAACTTTAAGTGAAAGTTGACAACTAGAGAATGAAACTTTCCTTTCGACATTGCGGGACTCTCTAGTTTGTATGAACGTTGTGAGGCTGGTGCTGTTTCAGGCCGAGCATTTCAAAGCTCACGTGTGGAGCCGGCGATGTAACAGAGTCGCTACGGCGATAAAGCAGATGCAAGTGAGCTCTCAGTTGCCTACTGCTACACTAAGCCTGTCGTTCTGGATGGGAGTTGTGAGGCGAGCTTTAACCTGCCGAGGCCAAGGCTGCGAGCGGCGGCTGAGCCCGAGGCGCATACAGTCTCAGCCTTTGAGGCTCTTCTGCAGACGAGGCTTCGCGGCCCTTAAGGTGCCAGCACAAAGCAGGCTTCGGTGCTTGGCATTTGAAGATTCAGGCTGACCCAAGGCTTGCCATCTCGAGAGGGTCTCAGTCAATCCGACCGAGTGCGTAACGTGACATTTTCGCTCAAGCATCCATACGGGGGTGCCAAGCAAACATGTACATAGGCTGCCCCTGATTCCCGACCCTTCGTCGCGACTCGCGACCGGTTTGATCCCTTCACCAGAAAACCTGTATGTGCGTGCGAAGTTGAGGGTGCGATCCGAAGCAGCGTGCATCGGCTTAGCCTAGGACCACTTGAACTTACCCCCCTGTCTCGTCTGCTTTCAATAGAGTACGTAGTATTATTATTATTATTATTATTAGTAGTAGTAGTAGTAGCAGGAGTAGTAGTAGTAGTAGTAGTAGTAGTAGTAGTAGTAGTAGTAGTAGTAGTAGTACTGGAAGTAGAAGTAGAAGTAGTAGTAGTAGTAGTAGTAGTAGTAGTAGTAGTAGAAGTAGTAGAAGTAGTAGAAGTAGTAGAAGTAGTAGGAGTAGTAGAAGTAGTAGAAGTAGTAGAAGTAGCAGTTGCATTAGCACTAGGAATCGGACTGGGACCAGTACTAGTACCTGTACTAGTACTACAGTACTAGTACGAGTAGTACTAGTACTGGTACTACGGCTACGACGACGACTATTACTGCTAGTACCACTGCCGCTGCTGCTGCTGCTACTACAAGTACTAAGAGGAATACCAGTACGACTAGTACTACCAGTACTATCAGTACTGTGAGTATTAGTATTACGAATATTACGAGTACTACCAGTACTACGAGTACTACGAGTACTAGAAGTACTACGAGTACTACAAGTACTACTACTGCTACTACTGCTACTACTGCCACTACTGCCACTAGCACCACTGCTACTACTACTACTACTACTACTACTACCACCACCACCACTACTCCAACTACTCCTCCTCCTGCTCCCACAGTGTCAAATACCACTACCACGACGATGACTACACCTGCTTCTACTGAAGTACATGTACCAGTACTAGTACGTTATGGTACTACCACGAGGACTACTACTACTACTACTACTACTACTACTACTACTGCTACTTCCCCTGCCGCTACTACTCCTACTACTACTACTACTACCACCACCACTACCACTACCACTACCACTACCACTACAACTACCAACTAGCTACCACTACCACTACCACTACGACTACCACCACCACCACCACCACCACCACCACCACCCCCACCACCACCACCACCACCACCACCACGACCACGACCACGACCACGACCACGACCAGGACCAGGACCAGGACCAGGACCACGACCACGACCACTACCACTACCACTACCACTACTACCACTACCACTACCCCACTACCGCTACCACTACCGCTACCGCTACCGCTACCGCTACCGCTACCGCTACCGCTACCACTACCACTACCACTACCACTACTGCTACCACTACCACTACCACTACCACTACCACTACCACTACTACTACTACTACTACTACTACTACTACTACGACTACTACTACTACTACTACTGCTACTACTGCTACTACTACTACTACTACTACTACTACTACTACTACTACTACTGCCGCTACTAGTACTACTACCACCACTACTACTGCTACTACTACGACCACGACGACTACTGCGACCACTCGGACGACGATCAACCGCCAGGTTCTAAGGAGGGGGAGCGTTTAAGAGATGTGAGCAACTGCCATCTACCATCTACCGAACCGAATGATGTTTGCAAGCCGCTTTGCACCTGCACGATGAGCTTGATCGATAAGTTTGCGAATGTGGAGGGAGCAGTTCTGTTTCAGCGGGCCGCTCAGCCAGAAGTGTACTGTATGGCCTGGTGCTATCTTGGCCCAAGTCACAGAACAACCTCCGCAGGCATCGGCACGAAGCTCAGTCAGAGAAGCTCTGAGAAGCTAACAGGGACTGTTTTGCGGCTGAGGCCGAAGGCGACCAGAGGGGCCATTGAGAGGCCGCAGAGGAAGAATGGATGTCGATCCAAGTCCTGCGCTGGAGGCACAGCGGAAGGCAGGGTCCAGGGGTGGCCTAAGGTGCAAGTCAGTCAAGCCGCGAGAAACTTCTCGCTACTAAGCCGAGCAATCTGGAGTCAACCTTGTCTCGCTGTGACTCGCTGTGTTCAGCCCGTGGCATGAGTGCTTCACGTGCTTCATGCATTGTCTTTTTGCCAGGCTCACCCAGAGCTCTCCGAGCAGCTGGATAAGATGCAGAAATTCGTAAACAGCAAGCTGCAACTCGGAGAGAACAAGTGCACCATTGATTCCGTTAGTTCGTGTGGCGCCACGGCCTGTGTCTTGATCTTCTAATCCTTTCAGGCTATTGCTCTCGCTTTGTTGTGTTGATATGGACAACGGACACCCGGGATTTGCTTGTGAAGCTGTTGAGTATGCCTTGCGGCCCTGCATCAAGGTATCACCAACTCACCCAGACTCTCCTGGAGTGCTCCGCCGTGTGTGTTGAGGCCGAAGCCCGACGGCCCGATGAGGCTGAGAGCGCCTTGTCCAGGTACCTTGTAAGTCCTCCCTTTGCTGCTGCCACGCCCGCGGTGGCGGCAGAGTTGAAGGACTTCTTCGAGGGCCGGAGCCTCGGAGCCCCTGTCGCTCTGACTTGCCGGCACTTGGCCGCCACGGCCACAATCGCGCCTGTATCGGATGAGCATTGAGCCCTTTTGATTTTGATTTCATGCCAAGGCTTCATAAAGGCCTTTGAGGTGAGATTCGACAAAGTGCGATGGGCGATGACCTCAGTGTGGCCTTTTTCGCCTCGACAACTTTTACAATCCAAAAGTGCCCGTCCGCTAGAGGAACTGTGTTCTGCTGCTAGGTTCAGATTCTTTCAATCGTGGGGAAGCCGCAGACGCCGGTCGTGGCGTTGGAGCTGATCGCTCCTTTCGAGGCTCAAAACGGAGAAGTCAGGGAGAGCCGCGAGAGAGCCAACCGTGGAGAATCCAGACAGGGTGGCATGGAAAACCTTTCCTCCGATCAAGTTCAAGACTTCTTTTCCCTCACCTCCCAACACTCGCCACAGACAGACCCATCGTGCCACAGGCCACCATGGCCGAGAACCGCGATGCCAAGTTTCTCTGTCAGGCTCTCAAGGCCTGGCCGGGGAGGAAGCCGCAGCAGCTGCGCCGCGAGAAGCAAAGAGACAAAGCAGACTCGTTTTTGGAGAAGTACTTGTCCGTGGCTGAGCGCTGCATGGAGACTGCAGTGGCTCAGGGCGAAAAGCTCATCCTGTCGGGAGACACGGATTCCGCCAAGGCAGTCCGAATGTGCTGCGCTTACATGACCATACAGCCATACATTCGGGTCGATGTGCCGGCAAGTAGTAGACCATTCAGAGCGAAGAACTGCATGTCGATCTCCCTTTGTTCTGGAACCTTTTGGCAGGAGCTCTTGGAAAATTTGGGGCTGGAGATAGACAATGCCTACGAGGCAGCTTGAACTGTTTGTCGTGTCGAATGCGCAGCCGAGCATACAGAGCGTGCCTTGTGACACCGTTCTTGCAGGTGCAAGCGCTCATCCAGTCCCATTTCTACAAAACCAATGCTTTGCTTTGGAAGACCCTGGGGCGCTCGCAGGAGTTCTTGTCTCGGGACCTCATCAGCTGCCGACGAACCTTTCAGCGTCGTAGGTCGTACTTGCAGGTAGATTACCTCATGCTGCAGGGATTCCAGCCCGAACGATACGTGAACGTGCCTGCATAGCTGCCCGAGAAGCTGGGATCAATCGTGCTACAATTAGTTCCAGACAACACCATCGAGGTTTTACAAGAGCTCCATTCTGTACCTGGCCTTCACGCCTTTGGAAGCGATTCCTTTGGAGGACTCTCGCTCAACTTGACTCGCAGACCGCCGTTGGCACAGACCATGTCAATACATGACAACGAAGATCCATTTTGCTTGGAGCCTTGAGGAGAGGCCACAGATTGCTTTCGACACGGTGATAGCAGCGCTGGTCGCCGAGGAGGCCGCAATGCCGCAATGGTGCTCTTTGACGAACTCTGTTGCTGTTGCTGCTGCTGCTGCTTTTGTTGTTGCCGCTGCTGTTGTTACTGTTGCTGTTGCTGTTGCTGCTGTTGATGTTGTTGGACAATCGGCAAGGAATTCAACTTTGGTGAACTCACCCAGCAAGCGATCATCCAGTCTCTCGATGGTCGAGCACTTATCCAGATGCTCAGAAGTCTGAAACCCACTTAGATGGGTTTGTCAAGAATACGTGCACTTTGTCTTGCATTCTCGATTCGGCTGAGGCTCGGCGTTTGCATGGGTCAGAGATCTCCTGCAGGCAGAAAGCATCTCTAACGTGATGTTTAACTTTCAACGGTGTCGTCAACGGCGCTCGCGCACAGCCTTCGCTACAGACTAGTTGTTTAGCATGATCGGTTGTGTGAAGATGACTTTCATTTCTGCCGAAGTGTTCCGTCAGCTTCGAGTCCCCAGCAAGAGCCATGAAAGTGAAGATTATGCAGACGAGCGAACCCAACACATTTCTTTGTTGCTTCTCCGAGTATTGTCCGGAAAACAAAACGCTCCTCTTCGACTTGGCATATGGCGCATCAACGGTGGATGGCTCGCAGGACCAGTCGGTCTGCACGGACTGATGACGAACCGGTAGCTGTGAAAGAAAGGTCCCAATTATACGCATCCTTTATCGTTCTGGCACGGAGCGTCTGGATACTGGATTGTGTGGGGGCGCGGGCCGTAGCTGTAATCCTGGGTCCAGCACTGGGGTCTCCCAGAGCGAGTGCGAGTAGCAGCTTCTGCCAGCAATATCAATAAAATGTGGTGTTGTAATTCACAGTATTGGCCATGGTAGCAGTAATGGTAGGAATAATGGATTAGTGTGTGTTGTGTATTGTTGTGTGGCAGTCATGGCACGACTAGTATGGATGGATAATCGCCTGAAAGCGGGCATTCCTGGCATCCGCGTCGATCTTTTGCGGCTGGGTGCCTCCCCACCTCGTTCTGCATTGTCGGTGCAGCTGCGCGGGCTTGATCTTGAAGGATGCGAGCGATGTTGGGTAGTCCAAAGACCTAGTTGCAATCAGCATCTTGTGGAGCGCGGCTTCGTCGAAACTTCCCTCCTGCTACAAGGCGTTCAGCGAGGGCAAGTTTGACTTGTCGCTGTCTCGAGACTTTGCGATCAGCTGCTACATACCGCGTCTCATTGACACTCTGAGTCGCAGAAGCTCCCAAGGTTCGATGCGGCCATCGCCAAGAACAGAGCGCAGATGGAGGCCGCATGCCGCGCCAATTAATTGTCGCTGGGTAAGTTGGAGAGCGCACTGCATGGATCTAGTTGAAAGGCTGCGCAAGCAACATGCACAGTGCTTCTCCCCAGCCTTACAACAATCTTGCGGGCAAAATCCGCTTGGAGGCAAGCCCTGAACTGAAGTCAGCGGAGGTCACGCTGAGGCGAGTTGCAGCAGATGTTGTGTCAGAAATAATTGAATGGGCATGGGGACAGACCTGAGTGTATTCTTCGTAGGCGGAAGATGTGCGCTCTCTCGCTCATGGAGCTGGCTTTCAGGCCGGTGCGACGTAAGGTGGCCGTCTAGCCAGGAGCGACCTGATTACAGGAAGCCGAAGAAGCAGAGGCGCCTAAGCTTCTCCGAAATCGCGCAGCACTGCCGAGTGCTTTGCCTGCAAATCAAGTTCTCAAGATTCTAGGGCGACTGAAGGTGCGCACAAATGTTTGGGCTTTAGCACTTGGGGCATTTGTAGCTTGCTTGAAGCAGACACCTTCAAGTGCATGCGGCTGCTGATACCCAGCCCGACCTTTCAAAAAAACGTCGCGACAGCAATTCTAGTTTTGTGGCAGCACGGGGATGCGAGAAAGGTCCAGATTTGCATCATGTCCGAACCAGAGAAGATGGCCGAGAAGGATACTGATAATTAGAGTCAAGCAACCGAACCATCTTGCGAAGATGATTCCATGTCTGTTTTCAGCCAGAGACGGATCCTGGTCTCCAAAACTTCAACTCAACTGCTGTCGACACGTGCACACGGCAGCCTCAGAGCTTCAATGTCAATAAGTTGATAAGGATAAGACTTGACAAGCGAATCAACCCGATAGTGAGTTGAGCCGGGTGTTGAGGCTACTCTGGCCAGCCCCCCCTTCCCCTCCGCCCTCGCCCAGCGTCGTCCTAGCCCCCCCCCTCCCCCCCACCACCACCACAGCTGCCAAGCTACGCCCCGCCGCAAAGGCAAGGGAAAAGGTGGCAAGGGATCCGGTGGAAGGCGCTTCTTCAAACGGAAGAAAGGCAGGTCAAAACTTGCCGAGGATTCCGATGCATGGCAGGCAGATGGACAATGGCCAGACAGCCAATGGAGCGATCAGTCCTGGGATGACTGGTCCTGGTACGAGTCTGAGGAGTCCTAGCGGCCATGGTGTTGGATTTGGGATGCACGAGAGCTATCGCTTCGAGAGTGGCCTCGCAGGACCTTATGAAGTTCTGTGATCAGAATCCGGACTGTGGCATTTGGGA
The DNA here is from genome assembly GCA_905221615.1 of Symbiodinium sp. CCMP2592. NCBI lineage: Eukaryota > Dinophyceae > Suessiales > Symbiodiniaceae > Symbiodinium > Symbiodinium sp. CCMP2592. Next base: position 54,543 of record CAJNDT010001141.1, read on the forward strand.
CACCATAGCTGAGACCACGTCTCAGTTCACCTTTGCCAACTCCGAGTCAACCAAGTGCAACCAGAAGTTGGTCATTTGCATGTACGACCTGGAGTACGCAGTTCAGTCAACAGAGTTCGACGTCGTGGAGCAGGGGCATGTACCTATTCTCATGTCCTTGCCGCAGATGCGCAACCTCAGGTTCCAGTTCGAACTCCATCCGGACAAGGCATTGCCTAGCAGTCCTGTACTGGGTATTTGGAATGTGAAGCTTAAGGTTGCTCCTGGCTCACATCTGGTACTTGATCTTCTCGACCTTAGTAGGTTGAGGTGGAACGTTCGTTTCGACAAGCACAAGAAGTCGAGCTTCCTCACTTACTTCTCCCACTACGAGTACGGGTTCCACCAGAAGACCCGGGGAAGCTCTTCACAGGAAGAGGTACCCGACAATCTCGTGCTGTGGCGACGGATGATGAGTGGGTCATCAACGAAGCCGACATGGAGATGATTCGTATCCACAAGAAGATGCACAAGGTCAAGAGCACGAGCCCGAAGAAGGATTTGTGCCCATTCCGCTGGAGTGCCTGGACAACAAACGCAAGACGATCATGGAGTTCTCCAAGGGCAAGAGTGTGACTCAAGAAGATGACTGGCGTTCTACTGAGCGTTCTGCCACGAGAACAACGGGTTCTTGGAATGGTAGGACAATGTAGTAGGATCACCAGAGGACATGATTAGCAAGGGCAAGCCTGAACACAGCTCAAAGAAACCAAGAGCATCCGGAAGCTTCCCTCAAGGGAAGGAACCGGTAAAAAGGAGGTTACGCGCCAAGGGAAGCGGTTCACAGGGACCGGTACCCAAGGATGAAACTCCTCCTATGGCTCCTGAAGATGATCCGGATCTTCAAGCACCATCACATTTGCTTCCTCCGAGAGCCCCAGAGGCTCAGTCATTAGAACCTAGGAGGATCGCGATTCCATTGCCAGGTCAAGAGGTCTCAAGGGCCTCTCCCTCAGTATCAGCGCATGTTGCAAAAGTTGAACAATGATGTTGAGCTTTACAAGTTGCGTTTGAAGCATTACCACACGAGTTCAGCTCAGTTTCGACGAAGGACCAGCATGCTTGGGCTGCCAGGAGAGGTCCATGACAAGTACGACCGCATTCTCAAAGGCTGTCGTGTTTGTAGCACCTCCGTGCCTACGCCTCCGCGAGCCAGAATCGCAGGCTTAAGAGCATCATCCTTCGGAGATCTCATCTTTGTAGATCACGAAGAAATCAAGTTTGGTACCAAGGCTTACCTTGCCTTGGTTATCATTGACGGTGCCTCCAATCTCCTGTGGGCTACGGCTCTTACAAGCCTGGAAGCGCCCGAGACTCTGGGAGCTTTTCGACAATGGACAGAGGAGAACAACTGCGTTCCTAAGGGGATCGTAGGTGATCAAGCATTTTTCACACCACAGTTCATGTCCTCCTACAAGTTCCATGGCATTACTCCATATCCATGTGGACCTCGGACTCCTTGGCCTAATCGAGCCGAGACTGCGGTGCGGTTGTTCAAACGCATGTGGTCTATCATGGCCAAGGCCTTGGCTGATGAAGGTTGTGATGCAGAGAAGGTGAGTGTTCGTCAAGCAGTCAAGAAAGTGGCATGGGCAAGAAATTGCTAACTGATCGTCTCAGGTTATTCTACTTTGGAGATAGCCGCCGGGAGACAACCACCGGACTTGTTTGACGTGGAGAACAGTACTCCGGAACAACTCTCTGCCGATCCTGCGGAAGAGGATCGAACCACGCTGGATCTCCAATCCTCTGCGAGCTCATCAAGAGGCCCGGCAGTCACTTGATCTTCGCAAGGACATGGCACGGCGAGTTATGCCGTCTGATGGTCCGTATCAAAAGAAAAAAATCGTGTGTTTGTTGGGCATAAAGATGAGTCGAAGAAGAAGTCTGAAGGAACCTGGGTCAGACGTGTGGTTGTGTCACAAGAAGGAGCCCTGGTGTTGGATGAGGTCCGTCGTGCTGTTCTTCGAGTCAATCAATCGAAGGTTAGGCGCATGGGTCTCGCACGATGTTGCTATTCCTCTGAAGCCTGATGATTCACGAGGCTCTTCAGCTGAAGAGGTACGTGACGACGGTCCAAGACGCTCCTCTCAGGAGGAGGCACTTGACCGCATCGGCGATGGCATTCTTGAACGTGCAGGTTCTGGATACTGCCACGAGCGTGAGATCGGTTACCACACTCTCACTTCAGGAAAGAGCGATTTCGTTGAGATCACACCTGGCCTTACCGGGCTTACTGCGTGCACCGTTCATTCGGGTCTTGAGGCGAGTGAGCCTGTGTTGTTTGGTGAATGGAGGATACTTTGTCACCAATATGTATCCTGCCCATTCTGGGTTTTGGCTCTCCCAGAGCAGTCGCTCGCTGAAGTGGAGAAATGGACTTTCATTCATCACTTTCAAGAACCGCGGTGGGCATCAGCATGGTGAGATTTCTCTTCTCACTAACATGCCAGGTGGATCTTTTGATCGTTTGGAGTCACTCGAAGAAGGTATGACACTTCAAGCACACTTGATCCTAGGTTTTGCTGTTTTGCTATTGCAGTGCCTTGTTGGTGATGACCGTTCAGATCTCAGGCAATCATATTTGTTCGAAGATATCTTTGAGGACTTTGATGATGGAACATTGTGCGCGTTGTGCTTGCGTTCAGACCGAAACTCAGAGGCGTTGCCGGTTCTTCCCTCAGATGAAGAGTATTCTTTGCTTCCCAACAATTCAATTGAGAAGCTTCCGCCGCCTCTGCGGTTTGTCGCTCCACAAGGGTTTGTGACTTCATCTTTGGTTCAAACCCTGTCTTACGTTGACAGTCTTCTTCTGGGTAATGAGTTGGAAGTTCACACCACCACATCGGCTGATGCAGTCGTTCTGCGACCCATTATTTAGAGCGTGCGGGTGTTGACTCTAGACTCTAGCTTACCTGGAGTTTCTCAAGGGAAAATACTTCCGTTGGTTCATCGTATCCTGATGCTGTTGTGATTTTGTGGCAGAAGGGTGACGGATCATGTGTTTTTTTGACGACGGCGCAGTTGCTTCCTTGTCTTCAAGATATGCAATCTACGCAATGGTCCAAGATAGTTTTCTGGAATGAAACTCGAGGAGTTGGTTCTAGAAGAGGGCCTGATGTTGGTTTGGAGTTCACAGACCAGCCAGCACCGACTCCGGTTGCACCGCAACCTCCGGCCACTGATGATGACATGGACATCCAGGGTACGATGATCCACATGGCGATATGCCTGTGGATGATCAGGATATGCCGGCACAGCAGCCTGAGCAGGATCTGGATGATGATGCCCCTCATGGAGCAGGCTCTTCACAGGGGGAGGGAGCTTCCGGTGCAACCTCGTCCGGTTCTCAATCTCCTCCAGAACCCGCAGGTGCGGCAAAGGAGGCAAGTCCAAAAGCAACTCCAAGGACAAGAACTGACTAGGTTCCGACGTGGGCGAGCATGACATGACTTTGACGACCTCCCTGACGAAGACATGGGTCCTGGCCCCACGAATCCCTTTGGCGATGGACCGTGGTTTCCCTAAGTTCTACAACACCACACGTGGCGTTTGGAACGCTGGTACTATCCTCATCGTCAGCTTCCGCATGAAGATGAGGATCCACGAGTTCGTCGACTTCTGGATCTGTACCAACAGCAACGTCCGATTGAAGAAGTGGGCTGAGTGTTTCACGGAATGCTTTTCTCAGGAAAAAGTACTTCCTAAAGACCTTGTTAAGAACAAGAGGATACTTATCACAAGATAAGATACTTCTGAGCCCTTACGACTGCCTTGCCGCAATGATGTCGTGCTGGCATCAAGTGGAGCTAAGCTCTACAGTTTTATGTGCAGTATGCTTTCCATCTGGAGAGGGAATTGAACACAAAAGGGGGCAACTTTCAAGCAAAAGTTTTACACCGAAGATCCATTTGTGTTTGTGTGCGTGTTCTGCTCTTTTCATAATCTGTCTCCAAGCTGAGATGTATGGCTTCTCGCAAGTCGCAGTAGTAGTCCAATACTCCGCCGTATTAATTCACTTGGGCAATAACAGGTTTGTAGAATGCCGACTCCCCGGCCATGCAGCTCTATGTGTTTTAAATTTGTGCCTGGTTGAAACACTGACTGTTACACATCCAGGTGTGTGTCTGTTTCACGTATCATTTGCATGTATCCATGCTTGTTGCTCAAGGTTCTAGTACAGCAGAGATCTACAGTTGTGCGCCTGTAGTAAAAAGAGATTCCTGTGTGCCTGTGTTCCTGTACGCGTAGCGAGGGATACACGCCCAGGTTACATCTCAGAGGGGGGGGTGGCCGGCGGGCTAAAATATGATCCTCAAGAGGCAGACGTGCCCCGTCTTCTTTGCGTTGCCACGGTGACGGGGGGGGGCAGGTGAAGAGTGGGGGGGGGGCCTCGAAATTCGACCCGCTTTGTGGACACTCTAATCAACCCGAGTGGCTCACTGAGCCGTCTTCAGCGCAGAGCTCAGTAACTATCAGTCACCCGAGGTTGGCGCAATGGAGGCTCGTTTGCCGTGCAGACTGGTGTGCTGCGTCTGCTGATGCAACAGTGTCAGCCTCTACATAAGCGTATATACGTTCATGGTGTGAGGTGCTACCAGCGGTCGACTCTCCGCAGCCATTTGTATTTGCCGGAATCACATTCGCATAAATATGCGACGGGTATGTTCGTGGACACATGTGGGTGACATGGCCGTCGTCATGACGACCCAACTGGGCCAAACGGTCAAAATTACCAAGGGGCCGGAACATAGCCTGCACCCCGACGACTTTCAGCAGCCATGAAGCACCGCTTGCGACAGCTCCATCCGGTCAGCCACATACCAGCCACTGGCTACAGCCGAAATAGCCTGAAACCAGCTTAGACATGGCTTAACGGCTTAACGTTTGCGAATTATTAGACTTGGAGATGTCCATGGCGAGCGGTGTCCCAAGCCATGATCCGAAGACTTGCATTCGCCCGGGCCCCGCAGTATCACCGCAACGCTGAATCCCCGCCACTTGTGCAGCTGGCGCAGGTGCTGCGTATCTGTGCAGCCGAAGTGCCTTTCAAGGCAGGTGGAAACGAACAGAAGAGATGGTGTAGCTAGTCAGAAACTTGCTGATGTTGCTGGACGAGTATGCAAGCGATACAAGTCGACCAGGTGAGCCTGCTTGCAGAGCCGTCTGTATCCAAGTTGGATCTGACCAAGACGGTAGGTTCACGCCTGCTTCTAGAAGATGCCAACAGACTCGCGTCATTGATGTCCGATGACTTGCGGTGGGTATTGCCCAGGACGTACTTCGGCAACGAAGGCACGCATTAGCATTCTGGAATGACTGGATTTGTGGAAGCTGTCCTGGAAGTAATCTGCTGGTCTCTTCCACAGCTGCCGCAGGCAAAGAGCCGGATGTGCTCTATCCTTGGCATGGGACCCAGAGTGACGGTGCCAAGTTGCACCGGCTCGTCCGACAAATCTCCACAAGGCCTCTTCGAGATCTCGCGGCTGAGCGGCTGCAGGAGGCCAGGCGCAGAGTTTGTTTGTCACTTAGATGCTTTGCCTTTGGGACAGGGGTGCAGCATTCGGTATCAGGCCGCGGCCAAGAAGCGCCCCACGCTTGCGCTGCGTGATGGCTATTCTCTCAGCATTGCAAAGAATCCGAAGAAGAGTTCTGCTGTTGCTGTGTTGATGCTGGTCTGGAAAGGTCGGAACACAGGTCACACTGTTGCTTGGGATGAACTGGCCGCAGGACTTGGCTTCCTCGTCGAGGCTTCGCCCACTGCACTGCCCGCTGGTGCCGGGCCTCCCAGAAAGTTTGGATCCGACGAAGTCGGCACAGCTGACCAATCTTCCACGTGGATGTCGTGGCATGCCACGAAAGGCCGCAGGTCCAAAAAAAGGTGGTGATGCTATGCTGCAGTAGCCTTGCTTTGAGTTTCGGCAGGCACACGCCAGCATCTGCCCTTGCAGACTCAGGTCGAGGCCGGCGTTTTCGTAGGCCTCTTCAGCTTGTCGTACACGAGCAACGAGGCACGCAGACAAGCCGCTTGGATGGCCTCTGTCGACAGAGGAAGCGTCTGTTTCGTCTTGCAGAGGACAAAGTGGAGGACTGGATGGTGTCGGGTGGCACGCTGCGTCCTGAGAAGACTCGTACTTCATCTTGCCGCACACAGCACGTCACAAACTGAGGCCGCCCAAGCACAATCCCATCCGCCTTTGGAGCATGTTCTCCTACCAGTACTCAGAGACGCGTCGGTCGCCTGAGAACAGCGAAGTTGTGCTTCCGATTGAAGTTCCCCTAGGAGTCAGGAGGAGTCTAGGAGCCGCAGCCGGTCGCAGCCGCGAGCTGAAGAGTTCGCTGAGTCATTCGCAGGTGGCCGAGTCCAGCCGGACGAGCCATGCTGACTTGGTCTTAACTGCGTTGGCACTGTCAAGCACAGCTGATGTGATGAGCATGATATGCCGTGTGCCTGATGATGTGATTACTGATTGTTGCGTTACATGACTTGAGGATCCACTGTAGAGTACAGCAGAGGGGAGGACTCTCTGTGAGAGGTGATATGTCTTGCCAGGCTGGGGGATTCTTGCTTCGGAGAGGCACGGAAAGTCTGCAGACATCCTAACTGGTCGCAGTGCTGGCACCCAGCCTCGCTGCAAGAACTGGCGGGCGGAGCTTTGTGCTCGCGTTTGGACATGTGGTGGCCTCGGATGTAACATCCCTTGAACGGACCGATCAGATGGGGTGATCTAGGGTGGTCCAGTGCATTAGCATCGACAACCGTTCCTTGTTTGAAGCGATCGTTTCCCTCTTTTCAGCCACTTGCGCGCTTGGCACCATCCTTCCGGCCCAAACCTATGTAAGAGAACTGAAATACGTTCCATTGAAGTCGATCTCATCAAGGTCCAGGGATACTGCACGCCATTCCTGGAGTTTCGGGGTCGGGCTGCGCGGCACGATAGATCCCAAAGAACCAGAGATGCTGCTCGGATCGCCACTCGATGCCCGCTGAGGCTTTATCGGGCGTGGCAAAGAAGGCAGTGGAGGAGGTCTCTGGCGGGTAGCTGCCATTTGCTCAGCTGCTCAGCTTGAGATGAACAACTGTGTGACTGCATTAACTCGTGCATAGCTATTCAATCGGTTTGATTGTCAGTCGACCTGGCTCGAGGCAGGCGTTCGCTTTGCGGCTACCTACCGCATTGAGGCTGCTGGAGTAGGACATTCTTGTGCGATGCGATGCTAGTGCAAGATCTGAACGTTTGCCTTGTGACATCTTGTGCCGTGACAATGACTCTGCTTTTGTGGCGCTTGGGCATGGCAAGGCTTACCTGGGCCCTCCTTTGTCTTCTTGCAGATCATATCTGTCGGATGAGGCCTGTGGGTTTGCACTGCCAGTACCCTCATAACGTCGAGGAATGCATTTGTCGTTGCTTGCACAAGCCACTTCCTGCTCGACGCGTGGCTTTTCCGCTTTCAGCGATCCGGGATTGTAAATGCTGTAGAGAAGGCACTTCAAGATCACAACATACTTAGATCGCCGATATCACCAACTCTTGCATTGATTTGGTGCCATTTCTGCTCCCCGCCATGCGTTGGACACCGTTTTCAGTGTTGGCTTGCCTGCCTTTGGCCGGCGCTGCCAATGCCTCTTGCCCTCCAGCCGGGTTCGACTCCATCTCAGAGTTCGACTTGGACAGCTTTGTGGCAAAGCGCTGGTACAGTCAGCAGCAGATGGCAACAAAATACTTCCCCAAATCGCAGAATCGATGTATTTACAACGATTACAAGTACAAGAGAAGCCTGATGGGTTACGAGCTCCAAATTCACAGCCACCTGGAGGACGTAGATCTCCCGCACAAGATTCATGATAAGGCAGTGGCGTGCCTGAAGATTGTGGACAAGGACCGTGGAAAATTCCGGATTGCTCCATGTGTAGTGCCTCCTGCTGCCGGTGCCGCGTCCTGGATCATTGCATATGACGAAGCTGAGGGCTATGCTCTCATATCAGGCGGGCCCCCAACTGTTGCCTCAGAGGCAGGCTGTTCCACCGGATCAGGTGCAGGTCTGTGGATTTTGACCAGCAAGCAGCAGCGAGATGATGCTTTGGTGGAGAAGGTGCGGGCAATCGCAGCGCAAAAAGGCTTTGACACATCTGTCTTGAACGACGTGATCCAGGATGACTGCAAGAGCATAACACACGTGGTAGTGTAGGTCATACACCTGTCTTGATGCGTATATGCGGAGGTCAGCCGGGACCATGTGTCTGGACTGGTTTCCCATGATTCGTTGTACAGCCAAGGGGCCGGCACGACGAGTTCGCAAAAAGGCAGAGTAATTACCTTAACATCAAGATCTGAAACACACTGTCTATGCGAACAGGCAAGATTAGGCTTCAATTCAATCGAAGGTACCAAAGGAATCCACAGGATATCAGTCGGGGCTAGGGCATCCTGCCACTGGACGGGGTTACAAGGATTTGTCCAGGTCCAGGTGAATGTTTGCTGCAGTAAAGAAGCTGAGTGCAGCAAGCATTCAAAGTGCTTTTCAAGCGACAGCTAGCTGCAACAGCTCAACAGTACTAGTCAATACCATGTCATGCCACGGCCACAGATGCATAAGTCGGAGGAGCAGCAGCTTCATCCGCCAGTGTCCTGGCATGGGGCCAAGCAGCTCAAACTGGCTTCGGCACAGAAGGGCTCGAAGCAGCTCGCATGTGCATGCCCATGCAATCCTAGATCAGGGCTTGGACATGCTTGGACCATTTGTCGGGCTGCTAAGGTGGGCTCCTCCGGTCTCGGAGCACACTGTGGAGTCCATGTCTTCGGTGGTGGGCTCAGTCCAGCACCTGCTGTGGCGCTGCCATGAGTTGTCGTAACACCACGAGGAGTACTGTAGACTGCATATGTGGTTGTCTCGACATACGACATCGATCGACATCGCACAACGGTATAGGCTCGCTTCAAGACGTAATGCTGCTGCATGAACAAGGTGAGATCATGGCAAAACGGAAGTCTAACTTCTGTGCACGGGCTTTGCAAGGTTGTGCAGCACGCCGCGTGGTCGCACGCGCCTCGGTCGACTTCAGCGACTGTGGCTCAGGGCATCTCAGGGCGGCTTGTACACGTCTCTCAACATATGCCAGTCAACTACGTCTGCTGTACGTCAACCGCGAGAACTACTGGTGGGGGCAGCAAGCCCAGGCCGTCTGCCGCTGCCGCGCAGTGTTTGACGTGGCCCTAAATCTGCAGAGATGGTCGGTCGGTGGTCGTCCTACTCAGAGCCTGAGCCTGCAGGAGTGGTAACGGCAGGAACTTGGGGATGGCAAACTGACGAGGGGTGGACACAGTCAGCTGGTACAGTTTCGTGCTGATCCGCTCTGCGTCCGAAGGTTCAGCCTGCCAGCTGTTGGCTTGACCTGATGCAGGCGCCGAGTACAGCTGCATTCCAGCCGCGTTTCTGGGAAGGGCTCACGTTCAGGATGGGGACAGTTCCACATTTCATGCCCGAGAGATGTTCGGCTTTCACCCGTGCAAGTGGGGTGGACACATTGACATGTGCAGGCAGCTGTTCACAGCGCATCACTAGCCCCAGCAGCTGCGCCCGAGAGGCCGGTTCCTAATCAGGGCACGCACGTATTGCACGCTTACTGAATATGGGTTTGCATGGGCTAGTTTTATTCCGTGTGGCTCGTAGTCAAGTATCACAATAATGTAGGACAACTGGAAGGCGGTGCAAGAGCCCAATGTACAGACTCCAAAAGCACCACAGTCCGGCGAACCAGAGAACTTGAACCCTCGCTTCGAGCTTGCCTGCCCCACAGAATCTGGAAATTTGGACCCGAGTCCAGAATTGTTTGCTGCACGCGATCCATCAAAGGATCAAGGATCCATTTTCTACCAACCAGCAAGGGATCCATAGATTCTACATCCAATTGGCAATCAGCTCATTGTCGATCCTCATCTGCGAAAGTCAGCAGATATCTCCCTCTTCCAACACGGTCTGCTTGGTTTTTGTCATGTCTTTGGTTACTTTTTCCCTTTGATGCCCGGTCGGGCTACGCAATGTTGCACACCTGCCCATGGTCGCTGCATTGCATCAGCTGAGGCTTGGTCGGCAGCCGGCTCCTGACAGTCCGCATGGTCTCTGGCATCCCAGCTGAAGTTCGTTTCTTGTGCCATCATCGGTTTTGTCGCTGCCAGCTGCTATCGCTTGCGAAGAAAGCATGCGCGCAGATGAGCAACTGCAAGATTGATTCAGGCTGGAGTTCGGTGTTGGGTCTGGCAAGACAACAGCTGCAGGGGCCCTGCATCCAAATGCAGCAGGTCCTAGCTTATCGGCCTTGACTCACCGAAGGCGATCGCTTTCCAGATGAAAGTCATGGTAGGCAAGGCCAGGCAGGGTGCTGCATAGTTGGGCCGCAGCAGCCTCTTTGGGGATGGCCCCATTGTCTTCGACCTTCATAGCCTACTGCAGAGCCACCTCATGTCACATGCTATTCTAGCTTCGGGGGACTCCCGGTTTTTGCCAGTCCCAACGATCGCGGGACAATCCTTGTCCTGGATCCTGGATTGAATTAGGCTGCTAACTTCGCAGACGTTCTCATTCTCTCGATGAGACCTGTCAGGAAGCAATACTGCATGGATTCGATTCCTTCGAGGCGCATGTTCCACTCCCGGGGCACACTTCTCTTACGCTAGATTGAGATGAGCTTACGGTTTTTTTTTGCTCTGGGTCGCTGCCTCAGCGGGGCAGGGCTTGCCATCGGACTGGGACCACACGCATTTGGCAGCGGGCACCTTCAGCAGAGGTGGAAAGGCCGGCCAGCTCAGCATTGTGACTCATTGCAATTCTTGACGGACAATTTCCAACATTGTCTCAGTCGCATTGAGTATCACTGTTGCTTCTGGCCTCCTGCCTTCTATTCTAGGAATCTCCAAGCATTGCTGCATGTGTGCTTCTTTGCCTATCCGACTCGATTTCCCAAGACACGCAGTTGCTGTGCAGTTTTGCATATCCGAAGTGCTGAAGAACGGATGTGGTCTAGGAAGTTTGCGAAAGTCCACCAACAAATCGAAACAGAGAGCCATCATGCCGTGCGTTGCAAGATCCCGGAGCATCTGTTGGAAATGTCGAATGTCGTCGGCTCAGTTGTTGGCAGCGAATAGTTGAGAGAGAGAGAGAGAGAGATTTGCGGCTTTAGCTTGCACCGGGGTCTACATTTGACTTTCACCCCCCAAACAAACCCGATAAATCATATCGGGTGGGCAAGATGCCCGGGGGTCCTGACCGACCCCTATGCCCGAACGAGAGAGAGGGAGAGAGAGAGAGAGAGAGAGAGAGAGAGAGATTTGCGACAGAGCAACGAGGGCCATTGTTTGGCATCAGTCTCTGCAAGCCTTGTGCCGTCACTCTGTAGCTGTGTCTGGGTTCTCGTTCTTCAGAGGTCAAGATTCATGTGGGCCTCTTCTCTGACACTCTAGGCCAGTGGATCGAGCCTTGCAAGCATGTACCTAGGCTCTGCATGGGACGTCCGGCTTCTTAAAGCCTTATGCATTAACAGTTCTGCTTTGTGCGACCATTTCGGAGGGTGGGCAGACGGTGTGGGACAGTTTATCAGGCGGGGTGCGGGAGGTGGAGGCCCATGATGTGGTGGCTGTTGAAACTTCGGTCGGTTGAGCTGGAAGCGACGACTCAATGCCTTATGACTTTCGTGTTGAACGGTTGCGGCCATTGCTCGTGTCACAACGCTTGTTTAACTTGTATGGCCAGGACGTGTTCTCGTAAGCTTTTTCTCGACCTTTGGCACAGGGGGTCCTGAACAGGTGACCTCGATCAGTTTGGAGACATGCCAGCCGCCTAGTGCGCTTGTCAGTACGTATTGCTGCGAAGAACCAGTAAACCAGAGAATGAGAGCTTCGGCGCGGCTTCTTTTCCCGCTCTTGTTCCGATTTTGTGTCTCGTTACTCCAGCGAGGCCCGTGGCATTTGCACACATCGACGTGGACATTTTCCCATCGGCAGTCGAGGTTGGCAGCCTGCGAGTTGGCATGGGTCCACTACGTCTGGATCGTGCCGGAATCTGTCATTCCCTGCACCCGCATGGGCGGCAAAGCCATTCTGCAGCAAGTGATTTGCAAGCTTGTGATTGGGCTTTTCTCCTTGACTATACCAGGTCCTCTCTCGGATAGCCTGTCAGCTTTGGCCGGGCTCAGTGCTTGTCTATGATGCCGGGCACTGAGTCTGTGGCTCTTCGTGGTCGTGCCGGCATTTTTCGCGTGCATGCGCAGTTACCAAATGTCCTGACCGATGCATTCTGGGGGCAAGCAGAGTTCGGTGGCCACACATTGGGAACAGAGAGCCCGGAACAAACATTGTTTTGGTTTGGATCCCGACTCTCTGCACATGTCGCACGGAAAGGAGCTGGTTAACTACGTTGGCTTCGAGCTTTCTGGCGAGTACCGAGCATGGGAGCCCAGGCCTCAGGCAGCAAAGGTGGGATCGAAGATCAAAGGAAGATCCTGTGCCTGGGAGAGGTGTTTTTCCAAGAGTGTTGCTGCATGTGGTGAAAGACAGAAACGGCTGTGTTGCCCCCCTCGTTGTGGGCAAGGAACCCCATTTCTGCTGAATCACCTTCGTGCAAAGGCCGTTTCAGAGTTTCAGTGGAATCAAGGTGACTTGTCTGGGATCGTGCCATGCCGCCAGTTTTGGCAATGGCGTCCTTGCATGTATTTTTGACCTAGCCGCACTGTTGCACACAGAATTGACTTGCCACAGCTATCCAAGTTGATTATTACACTGCAAGGGGCATCTGAGTTACGACCCTTGGTCCCCCAGACAGATGCGTGTACTGAAAAACGATTGCAGAAGGCATCCCGGGGCCAATTTTTTCGAGCTGCGTGTGTATTCTGTATTATCTACTGAACAGCGTAGAAAATCCTCTGTTGGCCCCTCCACGTAAAATCTTGTACTCCGACTCCTCCGCCAACCATAAGCATGCTAGTGCAACAACCTTTTCCTGCTGCTCGTGCTCACGGCGGACCAACACGACTTGGGACACCTGCTAAATTGTGTTGGTTACATACAGGCTTTTGCAGCAGCGGAGTGCTTCAAAGTGTCGCTTACCTTATGCAGGCTCGCGGAGTAATTTCCACTGCGTTTTAAAATCTGAATGCTTTTTACATCCGGAGGAGGCCCCGGGGCTCACTTGTGTTCGGAATCCATGGGGGACTGGGTGCTCCAGCATGTTGAAGCTTAGTGGGTCGAACTATCGGCCCGGCGCGGCCTGCATTTTGGGGGCCACAGTCCCGTCCCTCAGCAGTCCCGGTGATCGTGCCATGCCGCCAATTTTGGTAATGGCGTCCTTGCATGTATTCTTGACCTAGCCGCACCGTTGCACATAGAATCGACTTGCTACAACTATATATCGAAGTTGGAATTCATGCTGCTCGTGGCGGACTAAACACGACTTGGGACACCCGCGAAAGTGTGTTGAGTACACTGCAAGGGGCATCTGAGTTACGACCGCTGGTCCTCGGACAGATGTGTGTTTCTGAAAAACGATTGCAGAAGGCATCCCCGGGCCGAACAATGCAAGCTACACGTGTATTATCTAATATACAGGCTCTTGCAGTATCGGAGCACATCAATGTCTCGTTTGCCTTCCAGCATGTTGAAGCTAGTGGGTCGAACTATCAGCCCGGCGCAGGGCGCATGTAACGTTTTGAATCCATCAATGTCGGACACAAAAGTGAGAGTGGATCCGCCGGAACCCAAAACCCTACCGCCTTCGACGTCGTTGCTTGAAGCCGGATACGTTTCGCACAGAGCCACGGCAATGACAAGACAGAAAAGGACAACGAATTCAGATGTTTTTCTGTGTCTTTGAAAAGCCAACGTTTCGGGCTCCAAACATTCATGTCCGTACGTTTCGGCCAGGCTTGAGATTGTCCAGAAAATCCTCCTCTGAATTGCAAATGTCCTCAACACACAGAAGCCTTACCATGACAACCGGTGCACATATGCAGCATGCAGGGCTCGGGCGTTTTAGGGACTGATGTGTCGACTGCAGGCCAGAAGATGCATGCCGCAAGCTGTCGCAGAACAGTCGTCTTTAGCCCGCAAGACGGGGAGAAAACATCCCATTCGTGTCAGCACACATCAACAAGCACCCCTTCTTGAGGATGCTTCGCATGCATTCACCTGCAGCCACGCAGACAGGATAAAGACTTTGGCTTTAAAGCTGCAGTCCATTGTTACAGGCACGAGGCCCCCACTGGCCTGAACACTGCTAAGGTATGTTGCTTCTGCCTACGGTATAGGCTGGTATGCTCTTCATTGAGATTGCACGAGTGCACCATGCCGGGTGGGTCCTTTTCCAGCCGAAGACTGCTCTAGAACGATGCTTTTTTCTTGCGGCAGGCTGGCAGTACGCTGGCATGTACTGGCAGCAGGACTGGGGACGTAACTGCGGCATGCTGTAGCTGCCATTCCGCATCAGGCACGTTTGACTCGAGATGTTTGACCTCGCAGGCTGTCCCAATGATCATCACCGAGCGCGGACGGAATTGCTAAACGAACCTCTTGTTGTGTGCTGCCGACAATTGTGACAGGGTCACGCCGGCGATGTACAGACACACAGCTTGCTCAGTGTCAGATCAGCCCATGGGTAAGGTGACGGATGCCAGTCTGTCAGCGTGGCTTGTCCCAGAAGCACACAGCATTAGAATGTGAAAAGAGTCGATTGTCGCGATGATTGACTCAGGCTCTCGATTCACTGTAGCTACTTTCAGCTACAAGTCATTCCAAGCGTCTTGCAACACATCTGAGTGCAGATTTAGGCAGCATGTGCCATCCTTGCTACTTGCACAGTTTACAGTGCGGATCGGCGCAGAGCGGCAGCGGCTGGAAACGCACAACTCAGCGCCCGAGCTGAAGGTGGAGCATCTGGTCATGCGCTCGATGTGTGCAGAACTTATCCGCGGGCAGATCGACGAGGCAGAGACTGAAGCTGCGATGGTTAGAACTGCAATCAAAGCTGACCCGCCACTTACAGATTTGCACACGAGACGCTAGGTGAGCGAGTTGGTCACCGTCACCTGGGTAAAGCCGCGAATCCTAGACCCTGCGACTTGGCTCCGGATTGGGCTGGAACTTCGAAGTGTAGATGCATCAGCAGGCTGCTGTCTGAAGAAGGCCGGGATTGTGACCGAGGGGGATGGCCTAGCCTGGACCTGGCATAGAACAGGTCTTCATTGCTTCAGTCATGCGTGAAGCACGCTTTCACACGTCATGGATTTAAACTCTGCGGTTGCGCCCGGTCTGCCTGAAAGCCGAAGTGAGAAGTGAAGTCCCAACATGGTCGAGCAGTCATGCGTCATGGGTCAGTGTAGCTTCAGGGAATCATGTATCATCATGCACATGAGCAGAACTTGAAAGCCAACCAGCCAAACAGTATCACACAGGAAAACATCCACGTTTCCTTTCCAACCAGTTAAAGGGAATGTGTCGGACAAGCCATACCAGCGACTTTTGATGACCTTGTGTGCCTGCCTGTATGGCCCAGGTCCGCATAGACCTGATGCGCGAGCGAATGGATGCGTGGGCTTCGCAGACAGGTGCGATGAAACATATATTTCGTCACATGCCTCCCAAGATGCTCTCGAGCACATTGAAGAGCTTGCAGAAAGGATTGCTCCTGGAGCACCTGGAGCAAGTGACGCCGGAGCTTCTGGTGTCGGCCGACTCAGATGCTGTTCTCCGAACCCGTAGTTGCGCCTGGACACACTGGCAGGATGCACGTGATTTGGTTCGAGAAAGTGCCTGACAGGTCCTGATCCACGAAGCCAGAGCTCCTCTCAGCTTTTACAGCAGATGCAGTAGAGTCTTCCTCCCGCGGACGACAAGAGATTCCTTGGAAAGACTTGGCATTGCCTCTCGACCACAGCACCGTAGACGATGATTCCTTGCCGCTGTAAGCCAGGTGTCTCTCTGAGTGACGGGCCGCTACTGAGTCTTGAATGGATGCCCATCTCTCTGCGCATGTCGTATGGAAAACATGCACCGTGCCAAGCATTGCAGTCTGCCGGGAGTCTGCCGACCTGAATTCAATTTCTTGAGTCGGGCATGCTCAAGTTCCGCTGGTCCTGGCTCAGCTTCTGGACACACAGTACGCGAAAAAGCTTTTTCTATTCCGCTTATCTACTGCTCGCCGAGGCTACTTCGTCGTGTGGCAGGGCAAACGACACTACTTCCGCCTGTCTTAAGCATAAACTGACCGCATGTCATTCCAAGCAGGACATGTATGTTAGAGAGCAGAGCACCATCCGTGCAGTAGGCCAGCCGGCGTCCCTGCGTAGACTCTTCTCTGAGTTGCGCAGCAAGGTGGAGCAGCACTTATTGTGTTTGATGGCTGCTGTTGTGTTCATGGATGTTTTCATTCTGATAGTGTGATGTATTATGGCATTTTCGAATGTGTCCCGGTGGCCCCCATGCTCATGCCACTGTTGTGCTGGCAAATTATTAGCCTCTTGCCCTGCTATTGCAGAGGCTGTTCATGTTGTTCCATCGCGTTGCAGGTCGGGGAAAGGGCACGGCACAATTGCAAATGCCATGAAATCAGAGAGGATTGTTCCCACCGCTCGATCAAGCAATGATACGCAACACGTCTCTGTGACGGCGTCGTGCTTCAGCTGAGTGCTTGCGTCAGTGGCGTCCTGTGCACCATTTGTGAAAGGCCTGGGGCTTTGAAGTTCAAAAACCCAAGCGAACATCATCGCAACACTTCGTGGCAGAAGAGACTTCATGCTTGAACGGGGTTGAGTTTTTGGACATTTTTTGGCATCTTGCTGCACCGACATTCAAGCTTTGCTCGACAACTTCTCAAACTCGTTCTGTGCTGCACAATGCTGCTCATGTCCGGCTGCTATGTATCATACCTTACCCTCGTTTCGTTTAATTGGTCTGGGTGATCTTCCGGCAGAATACGTCGAAAGAGTATAGCATAGTCGTTTGAGCGTAGATCCTTAGCAGTATGCATGTAACAACACACAGCTTTTGCATCCACGTGGCCATCAACGAATCCGTGCCTTCGTTCAAAAAACACATGCAGGGCATGGCCAAATCACATGGTGCTGAACATGGGTCACGTGTCAACGTGACCTGTGTGCGTGGGATGAAGGCATAAACATGCATAAATCTCCGACCGTGCCACAGAGTCCTGCAGCCCAAGCACCCAGCCGAAGCTGGCTTTTTCCTCGCCGCAATCTATCAATCTGAACGATAAGTTCCCCCGGGGGCTAATTTAATGCCTCACGCTGGCTTACAAAATCTGGTCGGACAACGCCCCCCGCTCAGAAGTTTCCGACCTTTTAAACATGATCCTTATGCTGGATCCAGCAGGACCCTACGAACATAGCATCTCCCGCATTGGGTCCTCATGTGTGCCTTCAACGATCATTTGCGAGATGTTTCGCGGAGCTTATTACAGGCCGCCACTTGCCCAAGACGCCTAATCCCAAGATGGCGGCAGAAGTGCAGAAGGAGGCTTGCATGGGTAGCGCCAGCTGCTGCAGTGGAGCAGTCCGCTGACCAGGCCAGCTCCTTCCCAAGCCTGGTGGATGTCTCAGCGTTCCAAGCATCGCAGCTCAGAAAGACTGCGCCATCACGCTTGCAGTTCGAAGCTGTAAGGCAAGCCTCTGGCCTTTTGCAAGCGATGCAGGTTCGGTATGTGTTTTAACACCGATCTCATCCGTTCCTACTACATGTGCAGCAGGCAAAGCTGCGGAGGAGACGCCGCAGGACCTAGCCGCCAGTTCCTGATCACTCGTAGCGTCATCCTTTTCGCATAGCTCATCTGGCTTGCATGCAGGCCCATGCAACTTGATCATCTGATTGGGATCATGTCTGCTGTCAGGAGCGGCCGGAGACGAGGCCTGACTTCTTTGCAGCAGGTTGTGGGTGTTTGCATTGTCTCATGTCGCCAGCACTGTGACAGAAGGAATGCCGCCGAGCCTGCGGAGGCCAGCTTGCCGAGCTGGTGATATGGGGTGGACTTGGATCATCTTTGATTACTGCAAAGTGATCCACTCCGGGATAATGCCCAGCAAAGCCTGACTTTCTTAGCAAGGGCCCGCGCAGAAGAGCTTTCAGCACAAAGGCAGGGCTTGAGTTAGACGTCACATTACGTGGAGGCGGCAGGGGAGCCATCGAGGGCCTCCACAACGCAGCTTGGACGCGCGCTCAGGCTCAGAGACTTTCGGACCACGGGCGGACGCTTTTGGGAGAATCGGCAGAATGGAAGAAGGCAGAAGACACGACGCAGGGGCCGGAGCGTAGCGCGTGGACTTCGCAGAATTTCGCAGAGAATGCACAGATTCTGAGTTCGCGTGCTTTCGCTAGCTGGAACACCATGACTCTCAACCTTGATACAGTAGGCCATGTAGCACGCTCTGCGCATCTCGGGTGCCGGATCGAGTCGGAGGCAATCAATGATCCAGTCTGCTAAAGCAAGCCTTTGTCTGTAACGTGCTTTCAGTTTCATACCAGCCAATATGGGCCATCAGAAGAACTGCAGGAATTCAGTTGACTTGGTGTCATCTCCAGACCTCCCATTTTCGGAAGAGGCTCACTACGTAAAGGTTCTTATGATGTATTCAGCCTTGGCTTTTTTGTTTCAACTGCTCTCGCAAGACTCCACGTTAGAATCCACGTTAGATTTGTTAGACAGCTCAAGGGCACCAGTCGGACTTTGGGTTTTTCGCGTCTTGAACTCGGAGTGCATTCTTCCTGGCGTAAGCTCTGGCGAGAAAGGAGGTGGTTGTAGGGGGCCCCCATCCGGTTGTGGACCAGTTGTGCTGCCTGCATGTACCGAATTCCAGACTGAACACATGATGTTCATCAATGAGGCCAGCACAAGGCCGGCGCAACATTGCGTCCACCATCTGGCTCCGATGATGCGGACAGATCTTTTGACGATGTTGCAGCATCGGGTTGTGGTTTGGTTTCAGGATGTTTCAGCCTTGTGGACATTGCATACTTCAAGCTAAGCCGCTCCCAGCTTCGGCATGCGTCATGCTGTCAAAATGTACGAGTGCTACAAGCCAAGAGCTTGGCGAAGTTGCGAAATTCAGGGACACGTGTCATTTGATGCGGGTCAATTCCGTTGGGTCTCCCAACTGTGCTCATGTCTACTGACTAGTGTTGACCAGGCATGAAAAAGGCCTTGTGCCTCTTCTGCTTGGCAAAGCAGCACCACATTTGGCAGGAAGCAGCTGGCTCACTGCCGCTGCCAACGTCTCGCTCGCGTGGCCCTCTACCCGAACATGACTGCCCTGCTACTGCTGTAAACTCTCCCCGAGATCAGGTGTCTTGTCGGTTGCATGGTACAGCCTACATGCAGTCGTGCGACACCTTCCATGCTCAGACGATACAAATGGTCTTGGCAAAGAAAATTACCGACC
Source organism: Symbiodinium sp. CCMP2592 (assembly GCA_905221615.1). Lineage (NCBI taxonomy): Eukaryota > Dinophyceae > Suessiales > Symbiodiniaceae > Symbiodinium > Symbiodinium sp. CCMP2592. The sequence continues at coordinate 74,017 of CAJNDT010001141.1, forward strand.
CACGGAGCATGGCAAAGTGACGGTGGCTTCTGCGTTTTTGTCATCTGTCTTTTGAGAGACACGTTCGACACATCTGTTCTCCAATGTCATCAGATGAGATGAGAGCGCAGCAGCACAGACCAAGGCTCCGTGAGTCTGCCATATCGTCGACACCCCAAGGGTCGCCGTCGAGCAGGTGGGCAACAGTGACACTTTTCGACTTGATGCTTACCTGCTTTGAGGCGGGCTCGAACAGGCAGGGAAAGCTCTGGCGAGGCTGGGAACCATCTGCTGCCGACAGCCTTGATTGATCTTCGCAGGGGGCGGTCCTGTGGACATTTTTGGGCATCGTAATCCAAAAGAAGTCACAAAGATCCGACCATGCGGTTGCAGACATCCCAGACATTGTCGGTGTGCGCCCGTGTGTGCTTCAATCGGAGTCGGATGCCTCATGTTGCCTTGACTCGAACTCGTCTCGCCGCGCAGCCCGGAAGCCCTGGTGCGCGGCCGGGACCTCGACATGATTGGGAGAGTTCTGCTGCTGGTGACGCACCGGAGTGCCTTGGGGTGGTTGGGTTTGCACTGATTCGCGAAGGTTTGCTCTGTTGTCGCTAGCTCTTTTGGAGAGGGATGTGCTTCCACGGAGGTTAGGAAGGTGATCCAGATATCATCCCTGTCTCGTTCCTTCAAACCGGCCCTGAGAAGCTTGCGCTCTCGGCTACAGGTTCTGTGCAGCACGAGCCTCAGTCGACGGGCAGGCGGTAGATGACGGCATGCACAGGAATTGCGCATTAGCAACTATTTCGCTTGACTCCTCACGGCATTGCGCCGCTGCAGCCACTGCGAGCATATGTACCGAGGATGCCTTCCAGTCGAATGGACCAGGTGGCCAAGGTGTCTGGGAGAGCTTTCCCGATGGCTCGTCACGTTTTGATTCCCCCGCCTACAGGCTCCTGTGCGGAACGTTGCTTCGTCACTGTGCAGGTGAAGACCGCCAAGCTGCCGCGGAAAATTCAGACTCGAAAGGCGGGGGGCAGGGAATGCCCTCTGCAGGCAGTCAGGAGTACATCCCCTTGACAGGGCAACCAGGTAGCAACACCGCCCACCATCCACTTGCCAGCCAAGCCCAACCCCCTCCCCTGTTGTACGATGTCGTTGAAGACGTACGTTACAGTGTCATTTCCCCCTTTAGCCGACGACTCCTATGGTGTTCTGTTTGTGATAAAGACATGGAAGACAACTTACACGAGATAAATATGAGCAAGCAAATGAATACATATTACATATAGATTCAATTCCTAGGAGACCAGAGCAACAGGCAGCATGCGCAGGAAGACGCATCCTGTTAGCCGCCAAAGGTGCACCACTACATTTCGTTCCAAGATCAAAACTTGAAAGATAGAGGCTGCGTGACAAAGGAGAGGGAGACGAACAGGGGAGGCAGAGCACTCAATTGATGTCCACAGTATCGACAGACCAGACCCCGCGCTGGAAGGTTTTGAAAAGAATACTTGATTCTTGGTCCTTGGTATTTTCGAAGCCATTTGGCAAAACGTGTGAAATTGAACAGTTTCGTGACAAGTTCGGACAACATGCTGTTTCTGATTCCAGCCGATGCGACATCAAGGTTTTTGCGCCAACTTTACCCAACCATAGACCCCTCACTGCCGATTGTGCATAGATGCTCCTGCAGTACCAGCACTGACGGCCTTTGCCGAGCAGCTTGCCTCTGCGACGCAGCGAGCGCCACAGAGGCCAGCACCTTGTAAGTAAGTAGGAGCAGTGTAAGGCTCAGGTGTGCAGGATTTTGGAGTGCTATGGAGTGCTGACTGTGGGCTTGATTGTGGATATGAAGCGCTTTCGGTGCCGCCTTCTGCCGCCAAGGGCAAGGTTCAGGCACTACAGCAGTCTGTCTTTGTGCAGCGTTGCCGAGTTTGCTGGACCGAGCAGTCATGTTTAGGGCTAAGATCCGGCGCGCAGGTTGGCCGAGCGGCAGCTTGTCAGCAAAGTGGCTTCACCGGGCTTCAACTACATGCAAGAAACATGGAGTGGCTGCAGGCACAGTCATTTTGTTGATGGCAGCATGGCATCTCCGGAGGCTGACAATGCAGATTACGGCTGTGTATTCAGGCTGTCTGAAGATTTGAATCAGGCCATTGAGAGCACATCTCCGTGGATAGTCGAGTAGAAGTTCACCCCCCTCATGCAACACAACTCAGGTTGACGGAGCAGCTGCAGCAGTCTTGCCTCGAAGAGGCTATTGCGCGTGCAACCGTTCACCATGTGTCTACCAATGTGAGTTTTCATATTGTTGCCAACTGATGGCTAGGAGTGAAATTAATGTTACCTCTGTGTAGACACCGTACCTTGTCAATGCTGTTGGTGTTAGCTGCTCTGTTGCATGCGCCGCCGTTTGCGACTCCGTCTGTTTGCTCCGTCGGCTTTGGTGGTCTTCAGATTTAACATGTGTGCAGAAGCAATGAGAAGTGCAGCGGCGTCTGAGCAATTCTCTTTGTGGCAGGCAGCCATGGGCCAAAGCAGCTTCACTTGGGACCCTCTGAAAGCGACATGCGAGCCTCAAGAGTTCCAGCAATGTGGCTATTGAGCAGGACATGCAGCTGCCGTCCAACAGCCGCACTTTTATGCATCAGGCACTGATCTGCTCCTCTGCTGCTCCGCTGAGAGCATTGCAAGTGCTGCTGTGAGCATTATGTACCCGTAGTAACCTCCTAACCCAAGCCCTCCATCCTGCATCCCTTCATTTTGCTTGAGTCATGGGTTGTGGTTACGTTCGTGTATTGCTTTCCAAGACAACTCCTTTCGGCGTCTGCAGATAATCGGGCCCTGGCCCCGAGACACTGTTCACAAGCCTGCCAAAGCCTTGAGCCCGGATGACCCCTTGCCATTAGCAACACTCTGCGGACTGATAGACTGCAGAACTGAATCGCGTGACGAGAGGTAGAAGTTGAGTTTGTTTAGCCAGAAAGCCATTTTGAGGAGAACATTCACAGATTGACATGCAGAGTACATGTACTTCGCAGGTTGCTCGCGCATTTGCCTCGCGGGTGGAAGCGCTGGGCTTCGAGCAAGTGGAGCCTGGCAGCCCAGTCGGACCGGACGCAAGGCGAAAACTCAATCCATTTGAGCGACATGTCATGTTGGCGCAAAGCAAAGGTGGTGGAATGGCAGGGAATGGAGCAAACAGAGCCGCCAGTCCCGCCCTTGGCTGCCCAGCGCCGGACCCTTGACCCGACACACGGACACGTACTTAGCAGGTGGAAGTAGTTGTAGTAGTATCGGTATAGTCGCAGGAGAAGTAGCAGGCGTCGTCGTAATCACTGCCGTTGCCGTATCACTAGCAGTCGTAACGGTACATCTCGTAGCAGCTGTAGCAGAGGTCGTGGGGATGATAACGGCCCTACTCTAAGGCCTTCCAGCACAGGCCGGCTCTGCCGCCACGGCCGCCACCATCACAAACAACCCTCCCTTTCACGGGCAAGCGCGAGTATGTGCGTCATGGCAAGTGCTCTGGCAGGATTTGTGTGGAATGCGGAGGGCTGCAGCTTGGGCCCCGTAGGCCCCAACTGGGCAGCTAGCATCATGATCGCCGTCGGGTCTCCATTGTGACTCATTGCTTGCAAGGCACACATGGGTTCGCATAGACTGGTATGAAGCCCCAACGCCAGATTCTCGCCCAGGGGAAGCCTGAACGTGGGCCAAGCCACACGATTCATCGAGTTATCATGAATCACCCTTTGTCTCCCAATGGGTCGACCCGACCGCATTGTCGCCACCCGACAAAACACCCTGCCGTGCTCTGTGCAGCGCGCATTCGCAGCAAAGCTTCACAGCTCTTGTGGGGTGCGTCGCACCTCTGCGAAGCACCACTGGATGGCTGGGTGCCATCAAAAACTGAGACGGCTTGTAAACGTGTCTTGGCACTTTCACGAGACGCCTGCGCTGCCCGAGGCCACGCCGGAGATTCCGCCGGAAGTTTCCGCGTTGCTGGCTAACGCGGCATTGCCACACCAAGGCTATCGTGATGCTGGCCAAGATGCCGCCGAAAACACATTCTCCGAGTCATAATGCTGGCTCAAGTTGCTCGCAAGAGGCGTCCAGGTGCCAACCGGAGTTTTGAGTTGTCCTGGCCCCGCCGCAGCATTCCCGACGCCAACCCTGGTGCGGCAAAAATGAAACTCTTCGTGGGAAAGCTGTGAACACACCCAATCCAAAAATTCATCGCCTGGTTTCAAAGTCGGCACCCCGGGCCCCGAGCCCCGGTGCTGCTGCCAGGGCAAGGGGGATCCACAGCGGCGCCCGGCCCCTGGCTAAAAGCCGACCCCAGAAATAATGAGGGTTTGAGTGTGAGGATTGTCGTAGCTGTCGCCCCCCATCGGCAACACCTAAGCCGCACAACAGCGGGGTTGGCATGGTGCCTTCTCCCTTTCCATTCTTGCAACTTGTAGAAAGGAACGTTGCCAGGAGGGGGCCTGGGGAGGCCCGCTGTCGAAGACAGGCATCTCAGAACAACAGGGGTGTTTGCGGCGAAACCAGTACTACGTATGACTAAGACGACTACTACGACTACCGTCACTCCAATACCATGACCACGAGCCCGCTACTTACTTTTTTGCCCACTCTTACTATATGCTCACTACTACTAACACCATTAATAATCATTCTGAGAAAAACAATATTAAATTAATAATCATTCTGAGAAAAACAATAATAATGCGGAGACTCCTCCATCTGGCTCTCGCTGCTGGCTGCCACTGCTGCTGCAGCTGCTGTTTCTGCTGTGTACTTGGATTAGTTCTTGGGTACTGCCAGCTGTGACATGCTACCCAATGCTCAATCCCACACAGGATCACGCAGGTTTGTCGAGATGTGTGTATTGCTTGCAGGTATCACATCGTGCACGACCCGGTGTATGAGAAGTATCACATGAAGATTAAAGTGCGGTGGCTCGAAAGGCGCCGAAGCTGCCCAACGGCCTGGTGGACTACTGTAGCCTTGCTTCCGAAGCATCCCGCTTCGAGAGGCTTCCGCAAGAGGAGGATGCCGCCGCGCCGAGGCTTCTCCTAAGTCAATGCTTCCTGGGAGCCTAGCCATTACTACATAGGAAGTCTTGGGTGGGGTTTGCAAGCACTTCGTATGAAGTCCGTGGATCAGCCATCAGTTGATCGAGTGCTTGCAGCATGGTTCATCGCTGTAGAACTGGTTGGGGCTTGTCATGTAGATTTGGGGCTTCACGCCGCAAGCTGATTGGTTGCTTTAAGGAATTTGGGTATTTGGTTGCAGAAGATGTCGTGGCTAGAGCATCTGTGTCCGGCACTGGCACAGCACAGGAGGAGTGCCTGCATCTGAGCATCACCGGTAAAAGTTTCTACGTAGGTCTCCAGAAGCCCTACATTCACTGGGAAGCAGACAGTCGCTGCTGGGTTTACTAACTCGTGTTGATGATGATGTTCCATCTCTCTGCCGGGCGGCTCCCTTTCGCCTGTGTCGATACTCACGAAAGCAAGTTCCTTGCTGGAGGTTCGCAAAGGGGCATGTTTGTACGGTACAAGAGAACGCCAGTTCACTTTGAAAGCTCCTGTCCTTCCTCGGCCAAGCTGCCCAGCTTTGTAAACCCTGGACCATCTTGAGCTTTTCCGTCCGTCCATTTGTCTGTTTGTTACTCATGTATGTGTGTGTGTGTGTGTGTGTGTGTGTTTGGCCTTTGGTGTCTCTGCACCCGCCTGTGTCAGTCTCTCTCTCTCTTTCTGTCTGCTGTCTCCGTCTCAGCCTGTATGCATGCGCGTGTATGTCTGTGTGTTTGTCTCGCACTCGCTCTCACGATCAATTTTGCTGCCTCTGTGTCTCTGTCTCTCTCTCTCTCTCTCTCTCTCTCTCTCTCTCCATGCCTGGCACACCCCGCCCTGTCTCTCCCGATCTTCGCAAGATGAGCTCGGTCCGGGCAGGGGTAAGCGACGTGCATCGACGCGAGCACCAAGGAAAATGCTTATATGTACAAACGACCTTGCCGAGTTTGGTGCATGTGCTGCTTGGGTGAGTAAAGGGGCGACTGCATTACAACTCTGACATCAGCTTCAAGTCCTTGGTCACACCGTTTCCTGAAAACGATGAGCCGGGCTCGCTCATTCACATCATGTCGACTTTAACAAGGGCAAGAGGATTGCTGTGGGCTCGGTTTGATTTCGAGCCTTAGCTTCGTTGCAGGCGTCAGATAACTCCTCAGCCTGGTTTTACAGCTCCGAGTCCTGACCTCAGGGGTCGCGGTATCGCTCGTCTGGACGGTTATTTGCAGAATTTTGCAGATATGGACCATTACAGTGACATTCAGCAGCGCTTGTTGATAATGTGTTCTGCATCTGCCATCTCCCCGGCAGGTCGTACCCTTACCCGCTCTTGGAAGCCCACAGAACCACAATCGACGGTCCCCGGCTTCAGGCTAAAGAAGGTCAAGAGCTCCTCTGCACAACTGCTTGTTGACTCGACTGTGAGATGTTTCTATTCGTCGGCAGCCCTGTAAATATAGCACAAGCCGCTTGATGAGTGCTGAGAGTTGATCCGGGCACCTCCATCTGCTTGACATATGCAACATCTTTTGCTGCATGCTGCAGGTGCTGAGCAAGCCGTGGTCGAACAGGTGTCAAATTGGTTGGAAATGCAGAGGCCAGGAATCTCACGCAGTAACAGGCTCACCCGGGCTAGCAGCACCACAAGCATCTGCACGATTTTCCGTTGAAGGCAAGCGCACCAGCCAAAGCAAGCGAAATTTGGATGACTTCAACCACGTATAAGAAGCTGAAGCCATCGCATGTCCTGTTGCCCTGGCCGTAAGCGCAGCCTGGCAGCCTGCATTGCATCTTGCCGTGCAGGCAGATGCTGGAGCAGCAGCTTGGAATTCACCCTGCCGACGATACCCAAGAAAGCAGAGAATGTCTGAAGGCACTGCGATGATAATCATCAAACTTGACAAATGAGTCTGCGTCACGTGTGGAAACGCCGTTGGTCCAGCAGAGTTGCTGTAACAAGGTGCAGGGTCGTGAAAAGCCTGCGCTGACACTTATTGCCTTGGCAGGCTCCGCCCGGCACCCAAAGTACGACTTCCACTCTTTGACGACATCGTTTTGGCCGCTGCCAAAAACTTCTCAGAATATTGGAAGAATTCATTGTGAATCGACTCCTATTTCAAATAGTGGCAACGAACCTATGCTCGGATGCATTGATTGTCGATACTGTGAACTGGCGGTCAAGGCGTGAGATAAGATCGCCCGTTCGCCACAATCGGGAAGGTGTTCTCTACCCTCCCAAAATGTAATTCAAAAATAGTATAAATCATA